>ONZH01015347.1:0-80344 GCA_900303285.1 Rhinella marina
AGATAATGGGTTGAATCAAAAGAGGCATAGATGCCCTTGATGAGAACATAGTCCTGCCACTTTACAAATCACTAGTCAGACCACATATGGAGTACTGTGTACAGTTCTGGGCTCCTGTGAACAAGGCAGACATAGCAGAGCTGGAGAGGGTTCAGAGGAGGGCAACTAAAGTAATAACTGGAATGGGTGGACTACAGTACCCAGAAAGATTATCAAAATTAGGGTTATTCACTTTAGAAAAAAGACGACTGAGGGGAGATCTAATAACTATGTATAAATATATCAGAGGTCAGTACAGAGATCTCTCCCATCATCTATTTATCCCGAGGACTGTGACTGTGACGAGGGGACATCCTCTGCGTCTGGAGGAAAGAAGGTTTGTACATAAACATAGAAGAGGATTCTTTACGGTAAGAGCAGTGAGACTATGGAACTCTCTGCCTGAGGAGGTGGTGATGGTAAGTTCACTAAGAGAGTTCAAGAAGGGCCTGGATGTATTTCTGGAGGGTAATAATATTACAGGTTATAGTTACTAGAGATGGGTCGTTGATCCAGGGAGTTATTCTGATTGCCTGACCGGAGTCGGGAAGGAATTTTTCCCCCTAAAGTGAGGAAAATTGGCTTCTACCTCACAGGGTTTTTTTTGCCTTCCCCTGGATCAACTTGTAGGAAAACAGGCTGAACTGGATGGACAGATGTCTTTTTTCGGCCTTACAAACTATGTTACTATGTTACCCATACTAATATCTACCCCAGTCCCTGTCCTAGTCCCATCAAGGCAGCATGGACTCCTAGCCTGTCAGTGCAATGTGTTGTTCATAGTGCTTTTTGCATAAGTTGATTAGTTGCTTAGTTGCCCATAGCAACCAGATTACACCTTTCATTTTCCAAAGGAGCTGTCAAAAATCAAAAGTGGAATCTGATTGGTTGCTATGGGTAACTAAGCCAGTTCTACTTTACACCAGTTTGGTAAATGACCGCATATGACTTATCACATCTACATAGATTAATACAGTGCATATCAACTTATGCAAAAAGCCCTATGAACACCACATTGCACTGACAGGCTAGAAGTCCATGCTGCCTTGATGGGACTAGGACAGGGACTGGGGTAGATATTAGTATGGGTACACAGACTACTAGATGCTGTGCCTAATTTATACAAGACATACGCCTTGTCATAAATTAGGCCCAGCCATCAGTAGCTCGCCTGGTTATTAAAGGGTATCTATCAGCAGATTTGTAGCTATGAAACTGGCTGACCTGTTGTGCTGGTCCCATGTTCATATGTGCCCGCATCGCAGAGAAAAAAATATGTTTTAATATATGCAAATGAGCCTCTAGGAGCAATGAGGTTGTTGCCATTACACCTAGAGGCTCTGCTCTCTCTGCAACTGCTGTGTCCTCTGGACTTTGATTAACAGGGCCAGGCAGTAAAAAAAATTCATCACGCCTGGCCCTGTCAGCAGGGGAGGGCTTGGCCGGGGGGCAGGAGGGCACTTGCCCCCCGGGCCGGTAGATCCAGGGCCGCTGTGGCCCCTCTACACAATTGTGTCTGCGTCCGCTGGACGCAGATACAATTAAGCCTGCAGCAGCGCCGGCGGGACAAGGGAAACACTGGTTTCCTGCTCCGCTATTCCCGGCCGGCGCACGGATGTGACGTAGGCGGCGCGATTTCATCATCGCGCTGCCTGCGACGATCTTGAGAAGCAGAACCGCCAGAAGAGGCGGGGTCTGTATCGTGGGACCACGCCAGGACAGGTGAGTGAACTGCAAATACCCTCCCCCATTCTATCCATATGACGCCCTAACCCTGCTAGTGGCCCCTGACCCCTAAAACTGGCCCTGTCTGACCTCTAATACTGGCCCCTGACCCCTACCCTAGTACTGGCCCCTGACCCCTACCATAGTACTGGCCCCTGACCCCTACCCTAGTACTGACCCCTAATACTGGCCCCTACCCTACTACTGGTCCCTGACCCTACACTATTACTGACCTATAATACTGGTCCCTGACCCCTACCCTAGTATTGCCCCCTGACCCCTACACTAGTACTGACCCCTAATACTGGTCCCTGACCCTTACCCTAGTACTGGCCCCTAATACTGGCCACTGACCTCTACACTAGTACTGACCTCTAATACTGTCCCTAACCCTACTACTGACCCCTAATACTGTCCCTAACTCTAATACTATGCCACATTGACCCCTAATCCTAATACTTACACCTAACCCCAAGGCTACATTCACATGACCATATGTGTTTTGCGGTCTGCAAATTGTGGATCCGCAAAACACAGATACCGGCCATGTGCGTTGCGCATTTTGCGGACCGCATATGGCCAGAGCTAGTGTTAGGATTATAATCCTAATAGTATAGGATTATTGTCTGCGGATCTTTTTTGTGGTGTGCTGTCCGCATGGAAATACGGTCGTGTGAATGTACCCTAATGCTGACTCTAACCTCAGTACTGGCCCCTAATTCTAATACTGACCCTAATCCTAATACTAGCCCTAAGGGTGTATACAGACGACTGTTTTTCTGGGTCTGCATCCATTCCGCAATTTAGCAGAACAATTGTGGACCCATTCATTTTATTGCAGAACACTTTCGGTCGTCTTATGCTAATACTAGGCCTAACCCCAATACTAACCCCTAACTCTAATACTGCTAGTACTACGCCTAACCCCAATATTAGCCCTAATATACGAACCGTAATACTAATCCTAACCCAAAAACTGACCGTAACCTTAATTGCAACCCCCAATACCTCACAAAGTGCTCATAATATCTGTACCCACTGCATCTTTAACGAGATATAAAAGATGCAGTATATACAGATATGGTATATACAGCAGTGTACTGATATATCAGTGCACTGCTGTATATACTATATATCTGTACCCACTGCATCTATTATACCTCTTGTCATTTGACCCTCAGGAACATGCAACCAGTTACTTTACACCTTTTGTTTTCTAGCTTCTACAGAGTATTATAATACAGTGTGTGTACGCTGTATTCGGGGGGCACTTAGAAGAGGCACAATACATAAAGAGGGCACATAGAAGAGGCACTATACATAAAGGGGCACATAGAAGAGGCACTATATGTAAAGGGGCACATAGAAGAGGCACTATACATAAAGATGGCACATAGAAGAGGCATTATACATAAAAGGGGCACATAGAAGAGGCACTATACATAAAAGGGGCACATAGAAGAGGCACTATACATAAAGGGGCACATAGAAGAGGCATTATACATAAAGGGGCACATAGAAGAGGTATTATACATAAAGGGGGCACATAGAAGAGGTATTATACATAAAAGGGGCACATAGAAGAGGTATTATACATAAAAGGGGCACATAGAAGAGGTATTATACATAAAGGGGGCACATAGAAGAGGTATTATACATAAAAGGGGCACATAGAAGAGGCATTATACATAAAAGGGGGACATAGAAGAGGCACTATACATAAAAGGGGCACATAGAAGAGGTATTATACATAAAAGGGGCACATAGAAGAGGCATTATACATAAAAGGGGCACATAGAAAAGGCATTATACATAAAAGGGGCACATAGAAGAAGCATTATACACAATGGGGCACATAGAAGAGGCACTATACATAAAGGGGCACATAGAAGAGGCACTATACATAAAGGGGCACATAGAAGAGGCACTATACATAAAAGGGGCACATAGAAGAGGTTATTATACATAAAGGGGCACATAGAAGAGGCACTATACATAAAGGGGCACATAGAAGAGGCACTATACATAAAGGGGCACATAGAAGAGGCACTATACATAAAGGGGCACATAGAAGAGGCACTATACATAAAAGGGGCACATAGAAGAGGTATTATACATAAAGGGGCACATAGAAGAGGCACTATACATAAAGGGGCACATAGAAGAGGCACTATACATAAAGGGGCACATAGAAGGCACTATACATAAAGGGCACATAGAAGAGGCACTATACATAAAGGGGCACATAGAAGAGGTACATAAGGCATAGAAGGTACTATACATAAAAGGGGCACATATAAGAGGCACTATACATAAAAGGGGCACATAGAAGAGGTATTATACATAAAGGGGGCACATAGAAAAAGCATTATACATAAAAGGGCACATAGAAGAGGCATTATACATAAAAGGGGCACATAGAAGAGGCACTATACATAAAGGGGCACATAGAAGAGGCATTATACATAAAAGGGGCACATAGAAGAGGTATTATACATAAAGGGGGCACATAGAAGAGGCACTATACATAAAAGGGGCACATAGAAGAGGTACTATACATAAAGGGAGCACATAGAAGAGGCATTATACATAAAAGGGGCACATAGAAGAGGCATTATACATAAAAGGGGCACATAGAAGAGGCATTATACATAAAAGGGGCACATAGAAGAAGCATTATACATAAAAGGGGGCACATAGAAGAGGCACTATACATAAATGGAGCACATAGAAGAGGTACTATACATAAAGGGAGCACATAGAAGAGGCATTATACATAAAAGGGGCACATAGAAGAGGCATTATACATAAAAGGGGCACATAGAAGAGGCACTATACATAAAAGGAGCACATAGAAGAGGCATTATACATAAAAGGGGCACATAGAAGAGGCATTATACATAAAGGGAGCACATAGAAGAGGCACTATACATAAAAGGAGCACATAGAAGAGGCATTATACATAAAAGGGGCACATAGAAGAGGCATTATACATAAAGGGAGCACATAGAAGAGGCACTATACATAAAGGGGGCACATAGAAGAGTCACTATACGTAAAGGGGGCACATCGAAGAGTCATTATACGTAAAGGGGGCACACATAAGAGGCACTATTTATAATGGGCACAAAACGTGGCACTATATTCAGAGGGCACAGAGCATTGGGCACTATATACAGAAGGCACAGAGGGTGTTGGCACTGTACAGAGGGCACAGAGCATATGGCACTTTATATAGAGAGCACAGAGCATATGGCAGTATACAGAGGGCACAGGGCATATGGCACTGTATACAGAGGGCACAGAGTATTTGACACTATGTACAGAGGGCGCAGAGCATATGGCACTGCATACAGAGGGCACAGAGTATGTGGCACTATGTACAGAGGGCACAGAGTATGTGGCACTACATACAGAGGGCACAGAGTATGTGGCACTACTATTGGGGGCCATGTGTGTGGCACTAATGCTGCTGTTATATTCAGGACACAGCATGTGGCACTAAGATGAGTTTGTGTCAGTATGCAGGATGCCAATGTGTTGGTAAAGAGAGAAGCTGAAGAGATCTTCTCGGCAAAATCTGCAGCGCTGAATTGTGGATGGGAAAAGTCATCATGGTGGTCTGAACCAGATGGAGAGGAACTCAGGAGGAGACGTCACCTGTAAGTCACTGAATGGAAGTGATTATTCTGCTACTGACTGTGTATGATGGGAGCTGTAGTCACCTGGATGATCTACAGCTGATCATAGGTGGTAGCATGCTGTTTTGTGAAACAACAACTCCCAGCATCCCTTTACTGCTGTTCAGGCCATGCTGGGAGCTGTAGTTTCATATGGTGAGGGCTGACCTGACTACTCAGATGGTTTCTGTGCTGAACTTTTAAAATCTGGTGCTGTATTTATGTAGAGAACTTGGTTCTGGTACTGTATTTGACTTATGGGTTTGGTTCTGGTGATATAGATATATATATGAAGTGAACTTGGTTCTGGTACAGTATTTGACTTATGGGTTTGGTTCTGGTGATATATATATGTAGTGAACTTGGTTCTGGTACTGTTTTTGACTCATTGGTTTGGTTCTGGTGCTTTATTCATGTAGTGAACTTGGTTCTGGTGCTGTATTTATGTGGTGATCTTGGTTCTTGCTCTGTATTTGTGTGTTATACGTGCATCTGATGCTATACTTCAGTCTAATACCATTCATTCACATCTGAGTTCGGGCCACTGTCACAGATTCTGTCAAAAAGACCTGACAGAAAAGTCCTGCATGCAAAACTTTTTTGTCCGGTAGAGAAACAGCTTCCTGATCAGATCCCATTATGGAGTCTCTTCAGCTCAGGAGTTGGTAAATCTGGCCCCTATAATCATCAGGCTGTTGCTACGGACTCAGTAATGTTCTGTATCTGGGATTGCACATGTGCATGCGATCCCAATGTGAAAACACAACCAGCGGCCGCCTTTTAATGATTTAAAGCCCAGTTACCTATACCGCTTTTATATGGTAGGCGGAGTTAAACCGGGTAAGGTGGGCCACTACACATGGGCCAGTGCTGTGTGCTTGCCCCCCAGGCTAAAATTTGCCAGCCAGCCCCTGCCTGTCAGAGTGCAGAGGGTGCGGCAATTTCAGAGAAAGCAGAGCCTCTAGGTGTAATGGCAACACCCCTTTTATTTTTAGAGGCTCATCTGCATATATTAAATCATCATTTTTTTCAGCAATGCGGACACATATGAACATGGGACCAACACAGATGCCTTTAGCTGCCAAGTGCACATGCAACAGGTCAAGTACAAATCTGCTGACAGATGCCCTTTATAGACCAGCAGACACCAGTCTATGATAAATCTGCCCCTATATGTGAAACCAGACTTATGGAATTTTTAAGTGAAAGTGAAACTTTTCCCCCTGTATTAGTTTTGTGGCATAGACTTATAATGAATGTCTTTTACTGTAACTATTGTGTGCTGCCACCTGTTGCCAATATTATAATATTGCATGTTTCATTTCAACATTTGTCCATTACTAGAATCTAAAATATCAGTTTTTCTAACAATACAAGAAAAGGGGGAGACACAGTAAAAAGTGTCATTTACAACAAAGTGTTAAAATTAATATAATATATAATGCTATAACGTTTTAATGAGACATTCAATTTTCAAATCAGACCTATCACTTTAGATGGAAATATTTTTATAATGCTTTCACTTATCTAAGGGATTTAGATATGTTTTTTTTTCTTTTTTTAACACATTATACTTATGTTAGTGGTAAACTTTGGTCAACATATTTTGTTTTTATTTATAAGAAATTATGAAATTTAGCAAACATATTTAAACTTTTGCAATTTGAATTCCCCTGCTTTTAAGACAGCCATACCTAAAAAAAACTAGTTAAATTGTAAGTAAACTTTCAAATAATGTTTATTAAAATAAATGCCCCAAAATGAATTTTTGCAATATACTTTATTTTTTAGGTTTTTTATGAGACTTGTACACTGCTGAAAACCCCATTTAGCTTAAGATTTTTTATTTTCAAAAGGGTAAACAGGAGAAAAACCACCACACAAATTGTTATGCAATTTCTCCCAAGCATGGCAATACCCGATATGTGGTCATAAACAACTGGACACACAGCAGAGCTCAGAAGGGAGGGAGTGCCATTTGGATTTTAGATCATGTATTTTGCTGAAATGATTTTCTAAAGAACATAACTTTTTTTTTGTCAGTGGAGCTATATAAGGACTTAATCAGGGCTTTTTTGATTGCTTGTTATTTAATTTTATTGCATCTACTCACTGGTTAATATTCAATGCAAGTTAACGAATGTACAGTTAGGGCACGACAACAAGGCACGGCCGTGTCACAACCACCACACTGTGGTTGAGCATTTTGTGGCCTTATGAGCTGCCAGCGGGCTCTAATTAAACTAATTGGGTCCGCACTGTTTAGTCGGTCTGCATTGTTAATGGTCTTGTGGTATTACGAGTACTGTGTGGCCATTAACAATGCTGACCGACTAAACAGGACCTGCTTAATTAAAGCCAGCTACGGCTCGTATGGCTGCGACCACGCCACATGGTCCTACTCTTATGCTGAACTCCAGTCCCAACTGTACAGAGTGTTAATGAAACGTAATACTACTGGGTCTCAAGCAATCTTGCCCTAAATTCACAAATATAATTAAAAATATATTTATTAGTGAGAAAGGGGGCAAAGAGGGATTAACCAACAGCTTAGTGTCAGAAAATAGAATGTAAAAGTGATCTTAGTCACAATTCAAACATTATACCTAAATTGTCAATACAATGGGGTACATTTATCAATAATGGCATAACTTGTGCCAAAAAAATACTAACATCACAAATCAAAAGTAGTAATCTCTTTCACCTCATATATCAAAAGGTGCACACCACTTTTAAAATGTGACTTTTTTAAAATATAAACATGATTATTTGCCTATTTTTCTCGATTTGCGACATTTTAATGACAATGTGCCAAAGGCACTAAAATGCGACTTTTTAAAAATGAAACGCAGCATTTCGGCCAACACTGGCTGAGTTACAGGCAAAAAATGGTATGCCAGAGTTGTCCAAGTCCTGACACAGTTCAGTTGTCACTGTGTAGTTAGTGGCCTGCACTGGTATTCACTGACGTGCTTAGTCAGTACTATATATGTTGTAACAAATAGAACTGTATGAATGTTGCACTGTTTGGCGGTTCTCACCCACTCCAGATCTGACGGTCTGTGTCTCACTTGTTTCTCCAGATGAGCAGTAATAAATACCTCTCGGTGGCGTTGGAGTTTAGAAATGGCTCACCCATGGAGTGCTATTGTCCTCCTCAATTTGGCCTCTGTGGGATGCTAATGCTACTGCATGCAAATTACAGATCCGCAAAATACGGATACCGGCTGTGTGCTTTCCGCAATTTCCAGACCGCACATGGCCACAATCTTCATAGAAAATGCCTATTCTTGTCCGGGCTTGCGGACAAGAATAGGACATGCTCTATCCTTTCCACGTCCGCATCTTTTCCGGCACCATTGAAATGAATGGGTCGGCACCCGTTCAACAAAATTGCAGAACGGGTTTTGACCTGTTCATACGGCCGTCTGAATGGGCCCTATGGTTTATATTGGTCAGAAGCGGGCTAAACCACGAGGGTTCACATGTGGTTAAAATTAAATATATTGGCCCAACAGTATAGAAACTCCCACAATGTCCGGCCCCTCCTATGGAAGATACCCAGTCCCCAACACCTGCTTCCCTCCCTATCCCTGCACGTCCGACGCTGCATCTCCCACTCGCGCAGAGAAAAATCTCCAGCGGGTGGGTTTGGGGGGGCTTGTGCAGCCAATAGCAGGCCACGACGGTGACCAGCCTCATTAAATCACGGTGAAATCATCCGTGATGCTAGGGAAGCAGGTCACCATTGCATTTTTGTGAACGGTGGGGCTCCCAGCGGTAGGACCTCTACTGAGCTATCTAATTTGTTTTATTTGGGGAAAACAATTTAGTCATTCTTTTCAAACTACAGCTCCTTATTTAAATATGCAGACTGACACCAAAATAAATTATTATAGGTTCCGTATTTTGTATAGGTGGTTTTGATATATAATATGTAGATTTTTATGTGAACGGGGTGACTTTGGTGAGTTGGCATGGGTGTTTTTTTTATTTCATTTGTATTTTAATTATTTTTAACTTATTTTTGACATTTATTTGTGACAAATAATACATCTCATGAGAGGTGGTAATGATGATCATTTCTGTTGGCATTTTAATATTATATCTGTGTTTTATTATATTTTTGGCACATAATACGTCCCCATATATATTTTTACTTATTTTTTATTTATATTTATTCTTGACACATAATAAGTCTCCCAAGAGACAACAATGGTAACTTTCGGTTGTTGTGGGCAGTAGTATTATCCACATGTGCTCCGGCGGCTGTGCAACCTTGCCTTAGACCAGTGATGGCGAACCTTTTAGAGGCCGAGTGCCCAAAATGCAATCCAAAACGCACTCAATTGGTACACCATAGACTTTTTTCCAGGGTGCCCACAGAGAGGGCTCTGAGTGCCGCCTCTGGCCACCTGTGCCATAGGTTCACCACCACTGCCTTAGACCATTCCTTCTGTACGCACATCCCAGACCAGAAACCCCCCCCATATTTTCAGACTCTGTATACAAAATATAGCCTCTCCCAAGTAAACATACTCCAGACCAGACCTTTGCTGTATAAATATGCCAAACTACAGCTTGGCGTTAGAACGTTGTCTGTGGGTGTGCCTGGGAGTTGAATGAAGTGCAGGAAGGGGGAGAGATGAGTATAGTTAAAGGAGTATTCCCATCACAGACAATGGGGGCATATTGCTAGGAGATGCCCCCATTGTCTGATAGGTGCAGGTCCCATCTCTGGGACCCCTACCTACGCAGAGAATAGAGCAGGGAGAGTGGCGGCTGGAGGACCCTGGGTTTCCCAGGGTCCAGCCACCGCCATGCGCTCTTCCCATACAAGTGAATGGGACCGCACTGTAGTTGCGTGCCCCCTGCTCCCATTCATTTCTATGGGGCCGGAAGAAATAGTCGAGCCAGTGCTCGCCTATTTTTCAGCGGTCCCATAGAAATTAATGGAGGGCTGATGCGCAGTGTGCCCTCCACCACCTTTCTCCGCTCCGTTCTCGGTGTGGGTGTGGGTCCCAGAGGTGGGAAAATGGGGGGCATATCTGTCACAGACCTGCCAAGACATACGGATGTTCCAGTGACAGTGAGTGGCAGAAGATCTTTGAGACTGGCAACACGTGGTTTGATCTTACATGTTTAATTTGTGGATCAGTAGGCGTCTGTGTGGTTTCTGATGCTTGCCACACCCTTAAACCCCAGGTGTTGCTATTGTGGTCATTTCACGATTCTTACTTAAAGAGGACCTTTCATGACTTTAAAAAAATGAATCTGCACTATCTACCTGATAGTGCGTCCCCCACTGATGCCAGCAGCGTGGTTTTCTTAGCAAATTGTCCCCCGGTGGCTTCACACGGGCCCCCCGTTCTTCGGTCCGGCTTTATGCTAATTAGAAGGCATCGGAACAGGGAGGAGGAGACTCCCTGTTCCTCAATGGGCGTTGCTTCTGCCCTGCTGTGAGCGCTGTCCAATCAGAGCGGACCGCTCACAGCAGGGTTGAACTCCTTCGGCCCTGCTGTGAGCGGTCCGCTCTGATTGGACAGCGCTCACAGCAGGGCAGAAGCAACGCCCATTGAGGAACAGGGAGTCTCCTCCTCCCTGTTCCGATGCCTTCTAATTAGCATAAAGCCGGACCGAAGAACGGGGGGCCCGTGTGAAGCCACCGGGGGACAATTTGCTAAGAAAACCACGCTGCTGGCATCAGTGGGGGACGCACTATCAGGTAGATAGTGCAGATTCATTTTTTTAAAGTCATGAAAGGTCCTCTTTAAAGTTGTTTACCCCCACAATGATGTGTGGTTTATAGCATCTATTGGACTTGTGGATAGCTGGTCTGTGGATCTCGGATGAGTATCTGGTGCTGCCATAGCTTCTTTGAAGTTAAGTGTTTTCTTTCCCTTTTTGTATTTTGTTTGAGTTTATCTGTGTGTTGCATTTCCTTGTCATTTGTATTAAGGCCTGAGGGAGGCTCCTGTTTGTCCTTCCTTTTGGATGAACAGGTTGTCTCAGTCCTGACATTAGTACCAGGGTCCTATAGTGTTAGATAGGACACTAGGTACTCCTGTGTATGAACTCACCTACCTCTGGGGTCTGTTCATACTGGTAGTTAGTCAGGACTTTGATTAGGGTTTTACCAGGAGGTGTCCATCTTCATTCCCTAGTTTCCAGGCTTTATTCCTTCACCCCTTTCCCTCCTATGTTTAGTGTGGTGTTTCCCTCCCACACCCAAGCATGAAAATCTCCTAGCGATATGCCCCCATTGTCTGTGATTCTGAACACTCCTTTAAGGGTGCATGCACACGCTTGTGCAGTCTGAGAGACAAGGCCTGTGTCTCAGCCTCATCTCCCAGACTGACATCAGATCATCTGACCTAAACTTACTGTATCATAGTGATTCATGATGCAAAGAGTTCCTATCTGACAATAGGTCTATTGTACTGTACTCACATCAGCATATGAGTACAATATAATAGACCCATGGTCTATTTCCGAAACACTTATATCACTGACACATTTGGGAAATTGTTACCTACTTATTGGACTATGCAATAAAGAGGGTGAAGCATAAACTCAAGAAAGGCCCCTAACAGGAAGCACATGGTTAGATGAAACTTTGCTTCACTGGAGATGATGTATTGCAGCAGGCCCAAATGTCCATCTACAATCAAGTCCAGTAACCAAATGCAAAACTTCACACACTTCTGTTTAACCCCTTCCTTGAAGAGTAACTCTCATTTCAGGTTATTTTTAATACAATGTAGGGGAAGGGATGTTAAAGGGAATCTGTCACCAGTTTTCTGCTGCCTCACTTTTAAATCCTAACATCTCCAGCACATCCCAATGATTCTCCATATTCTCTTCTACCTGCCTCTGATTGACAGTTTTTTTTCCATATGAATCAGCAGTAGGTGGGGCGGGGGAAGCCAGGAGCTCATGAATATGAGTACTCATTTGGCAAGTGCTCAAGCTGTTTAGTACAAGATTTTGGCAGAGTCTACTTTGGAAAGCTGTAACTGAGCATTGCTAAGGAGAGTCTGTCTTCAGTTCTACTGAGCACTGAAGATGCCTGTGTGTAACATGCAGAGGCTTCCAGCTGCCACATCACTACCCAGGTCCCTGACTATGTACGTTGTAAGGGATCGATTCCTCTCTCAGGGGGTCGCCATCACACACTTTTTCACAACACGGGATTTTCAAGTCCACACAGCTTTATTTTCACACTTTTTGCTCCAGCATGAAACAAAACCATCAAAATAACACCTGCCCGGCTAGGCTCTTACTACACATAGTTCAGCTAACTCACCTAAATACAAACGCTGTTCACACACAGCTTTTAAGTGCGGCTTCCTCAGCCGTTCAGTCCAGCAGCCTCCTGGCTGTGACTCCAACCGTACCTTTGGGGGGAGATGGTCTAACAGTCCTCCCAACTCTGACCGTGTGACCCTCATCTCCTAGGGTCACTGGGCCCCCCCAAACTTCCAGGCTACACTGAGCCTTGTGGCCCCTCAGCCCTCATGGCTGAGGCCACACAGAGCCTCAGCAGGCTCCAACCTCTCAGGCCTTCTCAGCCCTTGTGGCCCCCAGCCCTACTGGCTGGGACCACACGGGCCCTCTCCAGGTCTGTTCCCTGGGGCCCTTTCTCTCTCTAACAAACAGTGCAGGTTAACTTATCCCTGCCTGATTAATCCAGCTATCCTCACCTGGGGCCAAGGAAAACCTGTGACGGATTAGGGTGTGTGGACTGGAAGAAATCCCAGCCCATGCAACATTAAAGGGAGTCTGTCACCTCCTAGGCCCCTATAAAGTACATAAAGATGCCCATAGCACATGTTGTAACAACAGTAATGTTACCTTTGGCGCATTCCTCTGTGTTTTAGAAGTCCCAAAAACTGAGTTTTAAATTTATGCAAATGAATCACCGCAAGAGCCCGGAGGCGGCGTTTAGTTCTTGGAGCCCGGGCTCCAGTCCTTTTTAACATGCAATCCCCACCCCCGCTACTGCCTCCGCCCGCCCTGCACCTCGTTGGGGTCCTCCTTCTCAGCCGGTGAGATCTCAGTCTCTCGCTGGGCCGGGGCACTGTGATGCCCATTTTGGGCACGGCATCGCTGAAGTCAGTGCGCATGCCCCGGCCCAGTGAGAGACTGAGATTCCACCGTCTGAGAAGGAGGACCCGAACAAGGTGCAGGGCGGGCGGAGGCAGTAGCGGGGGCAGGGATTGCATGTTAAAAAGGACTGGAGCCCGGGCTCCAAGAACTAAACGCTGCCTCCGGGCTCTTGCGGCGATTCATTTGCATAAATTTAAAACTCAGTTTTTTGGACTTCTAAAACACAGAGGAATGCGCCAAAGGTAACATTACTGTTGTTACAACATGTGCTATGGGCATCTTTATGTACTTTATAGGGGCCTAGGAGGTGACAGATTCCCTTTAAACAAAAACCAGCTCCAGCAACTATGCTTGCTAAAGCTATACCACTTCTGGATTTCAGTTCTCACCTGGCTAAACTGACAAACCAGGCGAGATGCATACCCCACACCTCAAATTACTACACACATCACCACAACGTGTACTAACTATCACTGCCCATCTCCCTGCCTATATAACTTTTTACACACAGGCATGTTCAGCACTCAGTAAAACAAAGTAGACAGACTCTTCTTAGCAATGCACAGAGTGTTACATCAGTAGTCCATGGCCGTCACTGCCCTACTACCTTTTTTTTGGTGAATTACTACTGTGTTCATATCTGTGTATTTAAAAACAATTTAAAATAGGAATCCGAAGTGGGCTTTGGTACTGGTTGGTACCGCAGAAGCTAGAATCCACACCTATGTGCCAGAAGGCCCTATGTTCCTAGGTGACCATATTTTCCCAAATTATCATGAGATCTGCTAATAAGTTCGTTCAGCCGGTGAGTTTGTAAGCCCATTGAGGAAATAAAGGTGGATCTTCAGAATGATACAGGTACTGAAGGTGCCATTTACTGAGCGGAATGATGGAGAAGGGGCCAAAAGTAAAATCAAGCCTGGCGAGATAGTAAAGGTCTATCCTGAATTGGTGATTAAATAAGTTGCCAAAAGTTAGCAGAACACCCAAACCCAATATGGAGGTAGTTGTTGCTCCAGCAAACGTTTTCTGGAAGCAAAATAAGTTGGAAGAGGAACTCAGGTGCCCTATACTACCTTGTCACCAGCTTGAAGGAATTCTCTTTAGTCCGGACGCTTTTCGAAAAACCATGAATGTATTTGAGGATGAAAGCAGTATCAGACTCTGAGAACATCATATGCATAGGCATACACCCCCGTATCCTAAGAGAATTAAGTAATGTCATCGCCAGACCCTTATTTCTGATATTTAAGGACTCTATACTGACAGGGAGTGTTCCACAGGATTGGCGCATAGCAAATGTGGTGCCAATATTCAAAAAGGGTCCAAAAACAGAGCCCGGGAACTATAAGCCGGTAAGTTTAACATCTGTCGTGGGTAAACGGTTTGAGGGTTTTCTAAGAGATGCTATCTTGGAGTACCTCAATGAAAATAAGCAAATAACTCCATATGAGCATGGCTTCATGAGGGATCGGTCATGTCAAACCAATTTAATCAGTTTCTATGAGGAGGTAAGTTCTAGACTTGACCACGGCGAATCAATGGATGTCGTATATCTGGACTTCTCCAAAGCATTTGACACCGTGGTACACATAAAAGGGTTAGTATATAAAATAGAATGCTTGGACTGGGAGAAAATGTCTGTATGTGGGTCTCTGCGCCTGTAACTGGCTAGGAGGGAGGGCTTGCACTACCAAACCCTTGGTTGTATTTTATAGCCGCACAGTTGCAGCATCTCAGGGGGTGGGGTCAGCGGACAGAACTGGGCCCCTCGGCCAGGATGACGGCTCTCTATGTGAAACAAAAAGCACCGATAGCGGGAGTTGAGATTGGTATAGTGCAGTCTACTAAAAGGCCTTGCCCTACTTGGACTTTGATGACTAAAGTCTGGTCTAAATTCAAGGAAATAATTGACTTAAATGGGTGGCATGATTATAGGCCGCTATGGCGCAACCCACAGCTTCCTGAGATGTTCCGATTGGAGGGGTTTTCCCCATGGGAAGGGAAAGGTATCCTTTTTCTCTCTCAAATACGGTCTGATGGTGTGATGAAGACCTTTGCACAGCTGCAAACTGAGTATGAGTTACCGCATAGTGCTTTTTTTCAATTCTTACAGCTTCGTCATGCATATCAGACTCAGTTTAAGGAGTCGGCCCACATTGCGCCCGCCCCATTTATGCTTCAACAGTTGCTATGGGGAGGCTCCACCAAGGGTCTTATTTCTATGTTGTATAAATATTTGATGGATAGGTCCACAGCGGTTGATCTCTCCCCGGTTAGGGGCAAGTGGGAACGAGATGTGGGGGAAATATCGAAGGAGCAGTGGACGGATATCTTAGCTGGAGTCCCTCTTCTTACACTCAATGAAGGCCAGAGAGTGTCTCAGTTATACTTACTGCATAGGGTTTACAGAACACCGGCTTTTCTTTATAAAATTGGCCTCAGGGCGGATTCGCTCTGTCTGAGGTGTGATAGGCCAGACGCCACTTTGATACATATGATGTGGGATTGTAGTTCGCTTGCCTCTTACTGGGGGGAGGTGTTGGATTTGGTGGCTGCCGCGACACATATACGTTTACCTACCATGCCCAAGATTTGTATACTGGGTTTACTAGATGAAGCTACAGATGGTACCACATCAATGACAATTTGTATCCAAAGGATGCTTTTTCAGGCCAGAATACTAATAGCTAAACATTGTCTTGATAGAAGCCCCCCTCTAAACAGGAATATATTGGCAGAATTAATATGATCCTAAGGCATGAACTCGGGGTCTATGTGAAGAGAAAGTGTCCAGCCAAGTTTGTCAAAATATGGCAGGGTTGGATTGATGTACCGGGTCTGGCATCTCAGGCCCTTAGAAGAGAGAGTATGAAAGTACAGCTCTCTATACCCTAGGTTGGAGCTGGTTATCTGTCATCATCTCGTGGGAGTGGTACTCTATCTCTAAAAAAACGAGCTCCCGTTGCGTCCTACCTTAGTTACTGAGTTTGTCGTATCAGGGATTTTGCTATCATTTGTTGTCTGAGGAGTAGCCTCTCTGCGGCTTGGGAGGGGTGGGAGGGTGGGTAGGGGGTTGGGGCTTTTTGGTTTAATGACTAAAAAAGTTTTATCTTTGTCAGAAACTGCTTGAATATCTTTGTGACAAGGACGTAATATCTGATGTCAATGATACACGCACACTTTAGATGTCTACTACAGTCTTTATTGTTGATTGCTCATTTTTTCAACATATCTCACTTGTTGTATAATTTGTGCTCCTGTCTAAAGTTTAATAAACTTTACTTGATTTAAAAAAAAAAAAAAAATAGTCCTTCACCTAATTTTCACCAATATAACTAAGAGCATTGCCCCACAGAAAATTGCAGACACATCCCAAACATACCTGTGCGCACTTTGTGTCTGTATTACATGTTTTACTCTGCAGAAAAACCGCTCCCAAGTGCTCAGCTCTGCTGCAGCAAGTGCCCAAAGCAAACCAGACTGAAGAGGGGAGGGCTGCTTTAGCTGCTCATATCTTAGGATTGGTAGCAGATAGAAAAATGGTTCTGACCTTCTTTGAAAGCTGGCATTTCAAATTCCACTCTTTTTATTTTCACTTTCAGCCGGACACTTGGGAGCTGTTTTTCAGCAGAATAAAAGTGCTTTTTCTGAACATGTAATACAGACACACAGGTATGTTTGGGATGTGTCTGCAATCTTCTGTGGGACACTGCTGTTACTGCTGGCCTATCCCTGCTTGTACGTCACTAAGGGGCAGGCGTCCGCCACCGCGTCATGAAGCGTAAACTGCCGAGTTCACCTCGCATTCTGTACGCCAGTAGGAGGCGAACGTACGCTAGGAAGCATAAGCTTCCGTGTTCGCCTCGCTTCCTGTACGCAAGTAGGGAGCGGGTGCATACCTCCCAAGTGTCCCTCTTTTGGAGGGACAGTCCCTCTTTTTGACCCAAGTCCCTCCGTCCCTCTTTTATCCTTAAATGTCCCTCTTTTTGACCTGGAGGATTAATGCATAACTGTGCATTAATACATTTACTACATTGCTCCTTACTAAAATTTCTGTATGGTTTCTACCTATAAATTAGACCAGATCTTCATAATTTGGTGCAATTTGGACCTTAAAATATCTATAATCTGATGATTTATGTACTAATGTTTATATGGACAATGAAGCACAAGAAAAATATTGCCTCAGGGGCTCCAGTAATTATGCTTTGGGTGGAGTAAGAGGCACGGTCTAGTATGAAAAATACTGCCATAATGTGCACCGCACACATTGTCCCTCTTTGCAATTTTCAAAAGTTGGGAGGTATGCGGGTGTACTCCAGAAAGCGTACAATGTCGGGTAATCTTCGCCCCCTGATCTCCATGGAAACGAGGATGCCTGCTGTGTTCCCGTTCGGAGCTACACAGAGGAGACCAGTGGCGCAGCAAGGATGGGGCACGTCGCCGGCTCACAGTGACATTAAGAATGTCGGAGACCAATGTAACACTGTATCAATATATCAATGTAACATTGTATCACTAGTTATTATTGTCATTTGCATACTTTACCTAATGACTGTTTGTTTTAGAGCTGATTGCTCTTATTATGTAACTATTTTATAAAAATAATAATAAAAAATTTTCATTGTTAGAAAAAGAAAGAATTTGGTATGGGGGGCAATTCAATTTTCACCTCAAGCAGTAGAAACGCTAGTTTCACCCCTGGCTGCAGGCCTAGTGCCTGTAGCTTATCAGAGGCCGATGCAGTTGGTGCAATGACGTCATTGCGCTGCCTGAGCCGGGCAGCGTACAGCAAAGGACACAGGCCGGAAGCGACTTGCATCACATCGCTGAAAGCAGTATGGAGGTAAGTATGTGAGTTTTATTTAATTATTTTAGTATAGTATGGCGAAGAAGGGGGAACCCTATATACTGTCACATTGTGGGGGGCACTACGGAGAAGTGGAGGGGAGGAGCACTATGGGGGCATCTACTGAGGGCCCTGTATACTGGCACGCATTATGAGGGTGCATTATGGAGAAGGGGAGGAGAAGAGCACTATCAAGGCATTATATTAGGGCATTTCATACTGGCACACATTTTGGTGCCACTATGGGGAAGGGGGGCATTCTTTGTACAGGGGCCCTCTGCTGTCTGTGTCCGCCCCTTGTTGGCAGGTATGTACAGTATATAGTGCTGTTAGTTTTGAGGGCACAAACTGCAGACAAACTCACTTTGGATGGGTTGTCCAGCTGCAGAAAAATATGAACCACACTACAAATGCACTTACTAATATACTTTATTGTTCAGATTTGCCTGGATGCTTCTACGACATTGCACCTCTATTGTTCCTGACAGCTCCACTTTCTTTTGTTACGACACAGTCAGGGAGGGCTAACCTACACAAGTTTAGGTACTTCTGATGTAATTAAAGGGGTTGTCTGACCCCTAAATTAGTATTAACTAAGAGTCAGAATGTATTTACAACTACAAAAAAAAGACACTTCTTCCAAGCAACTCCTTTCCAGCGCTGACCCTCCTGTGGACCGGAAGTAGGAATATATGCATTTAGAGAGCTGCTCTATTCATAGTGGGTGAGTGGGCACTGTGTGTGACTGTGCAGGAAGCATTATATTATGAGAGGTACAGAAGGGGGCATTACACTGTGTTAGTGCATATCAGAGGGCATTATACTATGTTGCAGGCATATAAAACGGCATTATATTGTGAGTGGCCATTACAATGAGTGTGGGGGCACCTAATAGGGCATTATACTGTATGGGGGCACACATGTATGTGATCGCTGCAGACATTCACTGTGTGCCCATGCAGCTTGTGAATACTGAGGCCACTGGGCAACCATATGAGAATGAAACACTAAAGTACTGTGGGGCAGCAAATGGAGCTATATGGGACACTGCTCTTACCTGCAGTCTCCTGTGTGTACTGGGTCTTATATTTCTGCTGTTACTCCTTGTTTCGACTACAAACATGCACTGACATGCTACAAAAACTGCACTGCGTGAACCTTGACCAAACTGTGTGACAACCAGTAACTGCACAAGATGATCCCTGTCACATTTATTTCAGAGAGAACAAAATATTTCCATACACTGCCAAGTAGTGGGTACATTTCAGTGAGAACCCATTCTGTGGGCAATGCCAGGGCCATGCACATTCCATTACAAGCTTTGTAATCATCCTTCCTAATAAGAGTAATCCTCACTAGTAGTAAACCTGCATGAGGATACAGTCTGAACAGTGTCACAGGAATAAAGTCTAACGGAGCTCGGGCTGATGATGTGTACTCTATGGTAGAGCAGCACTGCTCTTGCTCTTCTCACAGGCTCTGGAGGACTCAGCCGACACGACATTGGACTACCCCCTCTATGGTAGTGTGACTGTTATTGATACTGACTGTCCTGTTTAGTACCATAAGGTATATGGTGTGGACTATGTACTGATTCTCCCTCCTCAGCCTATTCTG
Source organism: Rhinella marina (assembly GCA_900303285.1). Taxonomy (NCBI): domain Eukaryota; kingdom Metazoa; phylum Chordata; class Amphibia; order Anura; family Bufonidae; genus Rhinella; species Rhinella marina. Next base: position 20,023 of record ONZH01015347.1, read on the forward strand.
TGTACGTCACTTGTGGAGGTTTCAAGGCTCTGGCTTAAGAGTTGTTCACCCCGTGGGGGTCATTATGGTATACCTCCCAGCATGGCTGGATCTGCAGAGTCATACTTATCTGATCCCTGCCTTTCGGTTCCGGCTCCTTTTCTTCCCTCTGCCAACATCTCTGACCCAGTAATGTGCTTGGGAGACATGTCACTGCTACAGCCTGTCATTGGGTTAGAGCTGCAGTGGGAACAGGTAAATATGATGTGTGCCGCAGGTCCAGCCATACTGAGGGGTCTATTCGAAAGGCCCCCAGGGGTGAGCGTCACCTTTAAAAATTAGTTCATAAACCACATTCTAAAAGCTCTGCTCAAATGGTTGTAACTGAAAACTTGCCAGGCATTGACGCAATCCTGCCATAGGTAAATTAAAGGGGGTGTCTGACACTTAGTAACATCTGCAGGGGAGCAGCCAGACTTATAAACTCTATGAACTCTCCTGCTGAAGGTTCCTTCTGGTCTCCATTGGAACATAAATAATGTTTTGTCCAGGCAGTCACAGATCCCAGCAGCCACTGGTGCACAAACTATTACATTGCCTCAGAAAATGCATTTTTGCTGCGGATTTAACTCTATGCATTGTCGAGGGTAAAAAAAAATCTGCAACATAAATCTACCCCACAGGTCAGTGTCTATGGATTCTATATCCTTACAGTGTGACCATACCCCTAAGGCTTCATGCACACGGCCGTATCAGTTTTGTAATCATATCATAGATCCGCAAAACACTGTTACCGGCCGTGTGCATCCCGCATTTCCCCTTTCCACACATCACGCTATATATATATATATATATATATATATATATATATATATAATTTTTTTTGCGGGGCCGTGAATGGACGTATGGATGCCCCATTGAAACAATGTGTCCACAACCTGGTCTGCAAAAAATGTGGCTTGCATGCGGACCAAAAATACGGTAGTATTGAGGCCTAAAACGAACATCCTACAACTGCAGATCTGTTTATGGAAATACATCATAACTGCCAATTCTGGGAATGTTTTCTGTGGAAAATCTCTCCAGTTTTGGTAATCTTATATATTCCTTATACTTGTTCAGCATATTTTTTCTGCAGCCATTCCATTGTAGATTGACATGGCGCGGGAGAGTGCCTCATGTTATGTACAAAGCTGAGCATTGCTTATATTGTATTCTAAGACTTCTCTTCTATTGCAGAATGGCTATCAGGTATCCTATGGCTGTGGACCTAAATAAAGGCCATAAAGTGACCAAGAACGTCACAAAGGCCAGACACTAAAGTAGGAGAGGGGTGAGTATAGCTGGTGGATCTAACAATCTGTCCAACCTTGTACAGATACTGGTATACAAGTCTAGTAAAGTTGTGGCATATCTTCATTTGACAGTAGGGATCCCTTCATTCAAAAGAAAGCCACTGCCCTTTTGTACTAACTTGGCACAGTGCCATCTCATCCAGTGGCTGTGTAGTTGTCTCAGCAGCTATCTGTCACTACTGACCTCCCTGTCCAATGGTTGGCATAGATGTAGTTCACGTGATTAACCGTTTTTCTTTTGTTGATCGGAGACTCCTTTCCTGTGATGATGCACTTTTTCGTATTATGCAAAGTAGGCCTTTGGTGCAATGAGGGCATAACCATTTCTCTTGTAGCACACAAGCTCTGCTCCTTTCTGTGACCAGCCCCTCCCTGGCTGCTTTGATTGTGATTGACAGGAACAGGCAGCAGCAAAGCAGCGAGGGGAGGGGGTTTGGCCAAGGCAATAAGAAGAGCAATGGTGACGCCCTCCTTGCACCAAAGGCCTAATTTGCTTAATAGGAAAGTGTCATAACTGCGGAACGGGACCTCAGCTCAACAAAAGATAAACTGCATTTGAAGCACGTGAAGCACAGCGATATGTCTATGCAAACAGTTGGATAGGGAAGTCGCTGGTAACATTCCCTTTAAAAGGGTTTTCCATGATTTTATAACTGATAACCGATTGTCTGGATAGGTCATCAGTATCTGATCGGTGAGGACTAAAACACGGGACCCCTGCTGATCAGCTGTTTGTCAAGGCATTGGCTCTCCTGTGAGCACAGCAGCCTTCTCACAGCTCACCAAGCCTTCAACCCCAGGGCTGAGCTGTGCCTAGGCTGCATGACCTATGAACTTGTCATCCCATGGCCCAGAAAAAGCCGAAAAAAGACTGCAGCACTACTGCGAGTGTCGATTCCTTCTTAAACAATTGTACAGGAGGAATCCCGGGTATCCAACCCAAACCAATCAGTTACTGGTGACCTTCTATCCAGAAGCTAGGTCATCAGTTATAAAATCTTGGAAAATCACTAAGTACTACCAGAACAAAAATTTGTGATGGCATAAACAATCATGTGATTACAGAACTTATAGGGTCATTTATCAAACTGGTTTAGGCTACTTTCACACTTGCGTTGTAAGGATCCGTTTGTGAGATCCGTCACAGACTCTCATAAACGGTCCAAAACTGATCAGTTTTGTCCTAATGCTTTCTGAATGGAAAAGGATCAGAATGCATCAGTTTGCTTCAGTTCAGTCTCCATTCCGTTTTGGAGGCGGACACTAAAGCGCTGCTTGCTGCGTTTTGGTGTCCGCATGAAGAAACTGATCCAAACTCACAATGTAAGTCAATGGGGACGGATCCGTTTTCTCAGACACAATAGAAAACGGATCCGTCCCCCATTGACGTTCAGAACGGATGCAGACGGTTGTATTATCATGACGGAAGCGTTTTTGCTGATCTATGACGGATCCAGCAAAACCACTAGTATGAAAGTAGCCTTAGTTGCCCATAGTGACCAATCAGATTCCACCTTTCATTTTTAATAGCTCCTTTGGTAAATGAAATGAGGAGTCTGGTTGCTATGGGCAACTAAGCCAGTTCTACGTTACATTAGTTAATGACCCTATTAGTGACTCTTTTCACGTTTTCCATCCTCTGTTGGGTCTGTTAGGGCACATGACCCCTGAACAGGCTGTCCGACTTCACAAGGCAGCATGTAATAGAGCAGGAGGACCTGAACAAATCAAAAGTGTTGTGGGAGAAGATTCAGCATAACTTAATTTATACATTTAAATTGCCACTTTTTCTGAACTTTAGACCTCCCCTGCGTACAGCTCTCAATGACTGACAGCTATCTATGTATACACACTTACACAGAATGCTACCAATCACTGATAACACCTCCCCCATGTACAACTATCAGTGACTGACAGCTATGTGTTACTGATAACACCTCCCCTGTGTACAATTAAACCAGCAGTAGCAGAAATAAACTTAAAAATTAAGCATAAATAAGTTACACTGATTCCTTCTCAGTTCCTCCTGCTCTATAATTGCTGCCTGCAAATTGAACTGCATTTCATGGTGACATAATCTCTTTAGAGGGACACTATCATCAAAATATAATTCATAATCTCAGAAAATTCCTGGAATAGCTCAGTACAGTGATTGGCTGCAGTGGTCATGTACCTTTTCCAGGCATGTCACGAGTGCTGTTTGTGAACAGACAGCACAAAACTCACTTGACTGTCAGACCATTCACTGCGGCCAGGGAAGGTGTAACTATATAGGAATTTATGTGCTGACTACTACCGAGTCCTCATATAGTAAAAATCTGTGAATTTCTATTAATTTTTCTGTTAAATACCCATTCAGATGGTAGTGTTCCTTTAACCACCTAACTGTTTTGCCCGAGTCCAGCTCCGGCAGAGTAAAAAGTAGCTAACTGGAGGGGGTGGGCTGCTTTAGATGCTGCTATCTCCTGAATGGTAGCGGCTAGAAACATGCAACTGGTCTTGTTTGAAAACTGACAGTTCCAAAATGACAGCTAAAGTCAAAGCAACAGAGGAGAAATCACTGTTAGAAATCAAGTCGTGAATAATCCTGAGTAAAACCTGTTTGTACTTTCAGCTGCATTTACCGCATCCCAATTTCTATCAGTGTTATCTTCCTCTGTCCTGAACATATTGCTATCATTCTGGTATTGTCTGAAAGCCTAGAATGTCTGCTTTCAAACAAGACCAGTTGCATGTTTCTAGCTGCCAGGTCCATTCAGGAGATAGCAGCATCTAAAGCAGCCCTCCCCCTCCTGTTAGCTACTTTTCCCACTGCTGGAGCTGGACTCTGGCAAAACAGTTAGGGGGTTAAAGTGAGTAAAATATATTCTAGGTCAAATTGCCTAGCCCTGCATGTCGACATGATATACTGTGCTGTATATTATGACCATGTCTGTCTCTGGGTGATGTATGTCAGCAGTAAACGGAGCCGTGAAATGCTGTAGAATTGCTGTAGTTTTCATTAGTGTTTTTTAAGAAAACTTTGTGATATGTATGCAATGTGTCCTGTAATGTTTTTTTTTTTCTTTTCTGTAGCGCCTGACCAAGCACACCAAGTTTGTCCGTGGCATGATCCATGAAGTTTGTGGTTTTCCTCTTTATGAGAGACGTGCTATGGAGTTGCTGAAAGTGTCAGGACAAAAGAGCTCTTAAGTTCATCAAGAAGACGGTATGTAGTGGAAGCTGTTTGTAGAAACAAAAAGACATTGGCCCTGATTTATCACACCTTCACTCCAGATTTCTGTCTTCAAAAAGTCGCACGATAGGGCTTTTGCGACTTTTTTGCGCATTTTTTTGCGACTTTTTACATGTGTACACAACTCACTCCAGTTTGTAATATGGGTGGAAAAGTGGGTGTGGTTAGCCATGTTAATGAGTTTCACTCCAGATTTATCATTGCGACTTTTTAAAAAAAGTCGCAAAATAGTCGCAATCTCACTCCAGGAGGAGGGTGGAGTAGGAAAAGTGGAGTAGCTTCTCTAGACAGAAGTGTTAGGTTTAAGGACAAGCCACATTTATCAAACAACCTGTGACGTTTGATAAATGTGGCAGAAAGTACTCTAACACAGACTGAAGCAAAACTGACTTCAAATATTTTCCTAATGATAAATTCCCCCCATTGTGCTCGCCACATGTGCGGTGTCAATAGGCAAATTAAGGATAAAGAATAATAAATTCTGCTTACCCTTTGTAGTTGTGAGAAGCCACAACTACTATAGACGACTCAGCTGGTTATTATCAAACCGACCAGCTAAACGGATAGTAAGTCCCTCACTGCTGCCGTGATCCACAGATACACACTGGGAAGAATCCTCCGGTGTAAGTTAGGTATAAAGGATGATGAAGATCAGATCACTTGGAGTGGCGCTGTGTAAGGAGTTCTCGTCACCAGAATATTGATGGAGAAGTAGATGTTTATTGGAATGATGTCTACGCGTTTCGGAGGATCAGTGCCTCCTTCTTCAGGACAATAATAACACATAGTGCAAACAACAGTACATTTAAAAAGCCGTTTTTGGCACCAAGAGTGAAAAGGGGGCGTGGCCATGGGCGTGTTTTTTTTTTAAATAAACATTCTTACAAAGTCAGAGTATATAAAATATATAAAATACAAAAAGAAACAGAGTGGCGCGTCAAAAGTGCCTAATTAAAATGTATGAAGAAAGGGATAAAAACCCTTACCCCTAGTGGATGTGCAGAGCCACAACCACCACGACAAGCTTCGCCAGTATGGATGCACGTATATATAATTATAAAAATAATAAATATCAAAAAAAAAAAAAAATATATATATATATACAGTACAGTGCCTACAAGTAGTATTCAACCCCCTGCAGATTTAGCTGGTTTGATAAGATGCAAATAAGTTAGAGCCTTCAAACTTCAAACAAGAGCAGGATTTATTAACAGATGCATAAATCTTACAAACCAAAAAGTTATGTTGCTCAGTTAAATTTTAATAAATTTTAAACATAAAAGTGTGGGTCAATTATTATTCAACCCCTAGGTTTAATATTTTGTGGAATAACCCTTGTTTGCAATTACAGCTAATAATCGTCTTTTATAAGACCTGATCAGGCCGGCACAGGTCTCTGGAGTTATCTTGGCCCACTCCTCCATGTAGATCTTCTCCAAGTTATCTAGGTTCTTTGGTTCTTGTCTCATGTGGACTTTAATCTTGAGCTCCTTCCACAAGTTTTCAATTGGGTTAAGGTCAGGAGACTGACTAGGCCACTGCAACACCTTGATTTTTTCCCTCTTGAACCAGGCCTTGGTTTTCTTGGCTGTGTGCTTTGGGTCGTTGTCTTGTTGGAAGATGAAATGACGACCCATCTTAAGATCCTTGATGGAGGAGCGGAGGTTCTTGCCCAAAATCTCCAGGTAGGCCGTGCTATCCATCTTCCCATGGATGCGGACCAGATGGCCAGGCCCCTTGGCTGAGAAGCAGCCCCACAGCATGATGCTGCCACCACCGTGCTTGACTTTTTGGGATGGTATTCTTGGGGTCGTATGCAGTGCCATCCAGTCTCCAAACGTCATGTGTGTGGTTGGCACCAAAGATCTCGATCTTGGTCTCATCAGACCAGAGAACCTTGAACCAGTCTGTCTCAGAGTCCTCCAAGTGATCATGAGCAAACTGTAAACGAGCCTTGACATGACGCTTTGAAAGTAAAGGTACCTTACGGGCTCGTCTGGAACGGAGACCATTGCGGTGGAGTACGTTACTTATGGTATTGACTGAAACCAATGTCCCCACTGCCATGAGATCTTCCCGCAGCTCCTTCCTTGTTGTCCTCGGGTTAGCCTTGACTCTTCGGACAAGCCTGGCCTCGGCACGGGAGGAAACTTTCAAAGGCTGTCCAGGCCGTGGAAGGCTAACAGTAGTTCCATAAGCCTTCCACTTCCGGATGATGCTCCCAACAGTGGAGACAGGTAGACCCAACTGCTTGGAAAGGGTTTTGTACCCCTTGCCAGCCTTGTGACCCTCCACGATCTTGTCTCTGATGGCCTTGGAATGCTCCTTTGTCTTTCCCATGTTGACCATGTATGAGTGCTGTTCACAAGTTTGGGGAGGGTCTTAAATAGTCAGAAAAGGCTGGAAAAACAGATAATTAATCCAAACATGTGAAGCTCATTGTTCTTTGTGCCTGAACTACTTCTTAATACTTTAGGGGAACCAAACAGAATTCTGGTGGTTTGAGGGGTTGAATAATAATTGACCCACATTTTTATGTTTAAAATTTATTAAAATTTAACTGAGCAACATAACTTTTTGGTTTGTAAGATTTATGCATCTGTTAACAAATCCTGCTCTTGTTTGAAGTTTGAAGGCTCTAACTTATTTGCATCTTATCAAACCAGCTAAATCTGCAGGGGGTTGAATACTACTTGTAGGCACTGTACATATATATATATATATATATATATATATATATACATATAGATCTATCACTTAAAACACATAGAGAGATGTAGGGCACATTCAATGTGTATATTATAGTCTCATAGGTGGATCAGCTGAGGATGCATGTATATATGGATGCAAGTGTTAGTGGATATTTAGTATATGTTTTTTTTGTAGCCACTGTTTTTATAGTTGAATTTCTCCAAGTTTCTGTGGGGGAATTCACTGAGGTTGACATCTTTTGTCGAAAGTGCACTGGACTGAGATGCGACTAATTGAAGGAGGTGGCTGATTTCCTATAAATATATGGCATTAGACATACCCAGTGTAAATACTAGTAGTTTTTATAATTCTTAATTTGGTTGCGCATGTATAGTTGACTGCATGGAACAATCTCCTACTGCATTTACGCCAATCTATAGTGCAGGAAGCACAATGGCGTGGCAGGTAGTTAGTGCACATAACTCTCTCCCCGGATTGATTTATCTTACACCAGTTTCTAGCATAATTAAATAGTGATACAGATGGTGGCAGTTGGATAAAAGGAGCAGCTTTGATTTGGTATCAGAACATACATATAAGCAGGTTCATCTTTTACTGTTGCAATGCAAGTCCCAGCACAGTGAACTCTGATATAGTGAAGGGGTCAGCAATATTTGGCACTCCAGCTGCTGAATCTACAATTCCCAGCATTCCTACTTGTTCAGCTTTTCTTGTAACTCCAATAGTAGTGACTGAAGAATTCTGGGAACTGTAGTTTCAGAACATCTGGAGGTTGCTGATCCCTGATATGGTGGAAGTTTGAATCAAAGGCTTTGTTTACATCCAATTGTCGGGAAGGAAGCATTCCTTCCTGACCATCGCCTCCTAATCAGTGAAGGAGATCACTGCATGTATGTGCAGAAATCTCCTCCACAGTATGGGGAGGAGCGATCACTAATGCCATCACTCGTCTCCATACAGAATCTTGTCACCAAAACATGTAATGCAGACTGCAGCCATCATGATTTATAACATTCCCTGTGTAAGGTGTATACATAGCTAGCCATCTGTCACTAGAGCAGTGATATAAATGTATAAATCACACGTTTTACTGAATCTTTTCCCCCAAAACTATACATCAATCTGTTCAGCTCCTCCTGTTCTATAACATGTTCCCAGCAGATTGCACTGCATTTTTGTGATCCTGCTGACCGGGACTTTAAAGATGGCGCCCGCTCCTGCAGCGTGATGGCTGCAGGTGACCTGCTTTTCCCACTAGCAGACACCCGCGGCTAATGTCCGTGACCGGTGTTGCTCCGGCTCCCCCGTGTGGCGATCGGAGGAGCCGGAGCGTGCCTGCAGCAGCCCCGGAAAAATTTAAAAAACCCCCATTTCCCGAAAATAAAAATAAAAGTATTAAAATTTTTTTAAGAATACACATTATGGGTTTCGCTGTGTGTGAAAACGCCCATAATCATTTTCCATACGGAAAACAGCGAAACGAAAAAAAAGCGTCAAAATGGCCGATTTACCATTTTTTGTCGCTTTAAAAAAATTAAATAAAAAGCGATCAAAAAGTCATACACACCCCAGAATGGTATCAATAAAATGTTCAGATCGCCCTGCAAAAAATGAGCCCCCATAAAGCTCCGTACACATAAATACCAAAAAGTTATAGGGGTCAAGAAATGAAAAAATAAAATAAAATAAATAAAATGTCCAACTTTATAATTTTTTTTATCACTATCAAAACGCAAGAAAAACTAAACATATTAGGTATTGCCAGATTCGTACTGACCAGTAGAATGAAAGTAACTGGTCAGGTTTAATGCACATCAAACACCGTAAATAAAAATCCCGTAAAACTGTTTTTTTGCAATTTCACCGGATTTGGAATTTTTTTCCCGCTTCCCACTACACCATATGCAATATTAAATGGTGGCATTGGAAAGTACAACTTGTCCCGCAAAAAACAAGCCCTCATAGAGCTGTGTGAACAGAAACGTTATGGCTGTATCAAGGCAGGGAGCGCAAAACGAAAACAAAAAAACGAAAAAACCTCTGGGGTAGAAAGGGTTAAATGGAGTACTAAATGTACTGCATGAATATAAGTGGCCCAGTATGTCACAGGACAAGATGGCACAGCGGGCTGCTCTATTTTGTCCATATTTTTTATGCACTGTCACAGAGGCTCCAAATGAAACGTTCATTCCAGCTATGAACACTGCCTAATACAGTCATGGCTAACCTCTGGCACTCTAGCTGTGGTGAAACTACGAATCCCAGCATGCTCCATTCATTTGCATTGAGTTCTGAGAACAGCCAAGCAAGTGTCGTAGTTTTACCACAGCTGGAGTGCCGGAGGTTAGCCATCACAGGCCTAATAGGTTTTTAATTTGTACGGTGCGGACTGTGGAATAAAGCATCACTATTGAGCTACTTTGTGTTTCCCCTCTTTAGATTGGAACTCACATCCGGGCCAAGAGAAAGAGAGAAGAACTCAGCAATGTGCTAGCTGCCATGAGAAAGGCTGCAGCTAAGAAAGACTAAACTGTACAAGTTCTGCCACCAATAAATGTTTCCAAAAAAACACACTTTGTTGTGGAGATTGATTGTTCTTTAAGGCTCACTAACAGGGATTGTGGTCTGTGTAACTACTAATATCTCACAATATGCGTATTTTTGTATAATGGTTGGTAAGATGGTAGGTTTTCCAGTTTTAGGCTCATAAAGCTAAGAAGTGTGCCATTGTATTTAGCTCACAGATCATTGCTCATACTAGATCCATTAACTGTACCTGATCATGGTGGTTTGTTACAATGTATCAGTCAGGGTTCTGCCTGTGTAGCTCAGTATTACTTAATTTGGATACAGTTGTATCCACATAGCTGAGAGCTGAACTAGTGATGTGAAAAAGTTATGATTCAGTCAAAGCATATTAAAAGCTTGAAAATATGGAACATATATAGAAAGTGTGTGAACTCTTATTCATAGAGATATTAAACAATGTAAAGCTGGAGGCCCCCTTTTGTTTACATGTATGTTATGTGGGTCTGCAAACATGAACAGGATTGCTTCTATGACTTCTTCTATACTACTAAAGCTTGTCCAGCATCATATATTTTCATACGTTGGTTTCTTGTCTGTCATTGGGGAACACAGCAAAGACCTTGGGTATAGCTGCTGCCACTAGGAGGCAGACACAAAGCAAAAAGAGACAACTCCTCCCACCCCCAATGGACACTGGGCTGATCTGTTTAAGTTTAGTGTCCATAGGAGGCAGACATCTGCTCTGCTGGTCTTGCTTTTACACACACTTAGGCCCAGGGTGGAATTATCCCCTGGTTACCCACCTGGCAGCAAAGCGGGATGCCCTCTACTGTGATTGTGCTACAGGAGTGCTATCATGGTCACCACTACCATATTTCATAGGACTGTTCTGTATTCTGTATGCTATATCCGTTTTCATACAATGGTTGCATTATGCATCTCTAGTCTGTACTTGCTTTATGTTTATTATCTTTCCTGTATTCAGGATTATTGAGTCTATTGTGTTTATTTTTTATATCTTTATTTATAAAGGTTGTGTTCCTGCTAAGAGACAGCACTCTACCAAGGGAAAGGTGGTATACTCATTGGTCTCACACTTCCTTACAGCACCTTGACTCATGCCTTAGGTTGCATCCCCATAGACCACCATGACAGGTTCCACCATTACTATAGCCTCTTACAATGCCAAAGACTGAATGAACCCAGGAAGCGTAGCTATGTTTTGTCCCTGCCCTACACTACACCAAGTGATATCACAATGCTCACCCAACCTCAGCCTCTAAAGGAGTAAGCATTCTATTTCGCAGGAACATCCCTTACACATATAATGCTTCCTACTCAGACGAGGATAGAGCCTGTTTCCTGAAGGAGTCCCTGGCAGGCACCCTTGTCTCCATAGACATTCTCTATGCCCCCAATCAGCGCATAATATCTTGGCTTGTCCACACTTGAACAATTTCAGGAATGTGCTGAAGGCCTCTTGATAGGTTACCCAGGAAAAGACATCCTCAGGGTAGAGTAGGTACATTGAAATAGCACACCAAAACAGAGTTGCGGTGAAACCAGAAGGGTTACTCAACCCAACCAATAAATAAGTAAAAATTGAGTGCACATAAGATTTCCTGTTTATTGCATAGTCCTTCTGTTTACATAGCAGTCTCCATTGAATTTATAACATTTCGGTCAAGATGAATTTTGTCAAGTCTCATCTGCATGGAAAGAGTATCTATACAGATCAGGCTGCTTCTGAAACAGAAAGGAGAGATAGAAAACTTTAGAAATAGAAAAAAAATAAAAAGATTAGGGGAGAGGAATGTATAAATGGAGGTAACGCATATGTATGTATGTATATGATATGTAGTAAGTGGATAATAATGTTGTATGTGGGTAGTTACTGGCATAGTGGTATAAGGGTGTCCGAGTATGGGGTAATGTGTGTATGTTTGGCTATGAATGTAAGTGGGAAAAGAGTATATGCATAATATAGGGCAGAGGGACAAATGGAATTGAAAATGAATGCTGTGGCAGTACGGTGCTTGCAATCACATAGGAAGAAAACACTAAGTATTAACTATTGGAGGAGAGAAAGGATAGATGATGTGCTTACCTGCACTGATTTGAAAAGGGGAATGTGCTTCTGGAGAGAAGGAAAGGGGAGCTGATCCATGGTAGGTTTATATAGAAACTGCAGTAAGCCACAGCGTGATAGCGGAGCATGCATGCACGTTATTTCTCTGGGTATAAGGCCTCTTTCACATGACAGTATTTTTTGCGGGCTCGCGGGTCCGCAAAAAATACTGAGATCATATTGTGTGCTATCCGCATCCGTATGCCCGTTCCGTAGCCCCGCAAAACAAATAGAACATGTCCTATTCTTGTCCGTTTTGCGGACAAGGATAGGCATTGTTACAATGGATCCGCCAAAAAAACGTCATCCGTTTTTTTTTTTTTTTGCAGATCCGCAATTTGCGGACCGCAAAACACAACGCTCGTGTGAAACTGACCTTAGACGTAGTACTGGCACTGGAGGTGCGCTATGTAAGCAGTGTTATGGTCACTGTCACCCCTCTTGTGGTGAAGGGGGGAAATGCGCTGGTAATAAGTGTAGGGGAGCAAGAAGAGACCTGTATATGAATAAAGATGGAAAATAGAATGAAAATGTAGCATATGTGTTATATAGTTATTATAATTAGGATGTGAATGACAGTGAATATGTATGCAGTAGTGATCATTTATATGGTGTGTGTGTAAGCTTGTACTAATAAGTGGGTATGTATATAAATAACTGGAATCATGAGTTAATAAATATAAAAAGGGGGAGATAGAAAAATAAGCAAAATTGCACTGAGGGGGAAGAAATAAACATACATTTATTATTATTTATTATGACAACATGCATCAAAAATAAAAATGATAACATAAGTTAACTTCACATCAAGAATGATTAATGAGATAGGACCCCCACCTTTTAGGCTGGTAGCTCAAGTCTGCCGTTGTCCTGTGGTTTCGGCAAGCACAGGCATTTACCCATTCTCCCTGTGCGTACTGGGACTAGTTCTCTGTGAACTCCTTTCAGCACTAGCAGAGTTAATCAGTTTCTCCTGTTCCTGTCCAGGTGCTGATTAAGTTGCTGATCAGTCTCCTATTTAGTTGGGCTCTGGATCCACCTAGTTGTCTGAGCTTTGAGGTTATTCGTCTGGATATCCATATACCACACTTCGTCTGTCTTCTGATTCCGCTCCTTGCTGCCTGCCCCAACCTTGGAACTGTGACCTAGATTGCGCATGAATTCTGCCCTGACCTTGGAATCACTATTTGGAATAATAATCAGCCTACTCTGACTGTTGTACTGTATTCAGACTACACTTTTGCCTGTGTCCTTGGTGCTTTGCAGCGGTGTCCCTGACTTCTGTTGGTCAGCAGCCAACAACACCAGGACTACTTCAGGAGGTAGCAGTCTGGTTGATTCCTTGTGGTGAAGTCCAGATCCCTGTACAGGGATTAAAGGCTGAATACCAGGAAACCACCAGGACAATGCCCTTAGGTTTAGACCAAAGCCAAACTGGTTAGTTGGCACAGTGGGTCCACACCCACTTTCATAACAGTAAGTTCAGGCCATGGATCTCACTGACTCAAACCAGAGTAGTCTTGCTGAATTATTTCAGTAAATTATGCAGCTGCAGGAACGCCAAGAATAAATACCTATTGCTCGTCTGAATACCCTGACAACTACCGCAGTGTTTCTCTTCAGCAGCTGCAACGTTCCTGCCTGCACCACAGACTGCTTCTGCCGCAGGCTCTGGTCCTTGTTTATCGGCTCCTCCTCAATATGGTGGAGATCCCAAACAATGCTGTGGGTTCATAAACCAGTGTACCATGCACTTTGAATTGCTGTATTATCAGTACCCAACCGACTGCTCCAAGGTGGCATTTATGATTTCCCACCTCTCTGGAGAGGCATTGGCTTGGATAAAGCCACTGTAGGAAGGAAACTATCTGTTTATTAACAATTTAAGTGTGTTCTTAGAGACCTTCCAGAGAGTCTTTGATGAGCCCGGACGCACTGCTTCTGCTTTTCTCTCCAGACATCAGTTCACTTCGCAGACACATCTGTACAGTGCTCCAGCGGATAAGGGAGAACCGACTATATGCTAAATTTGAGAAATGTGTTTTTGAAAGAAACTCCCTTTCTTTTCTATGATTTATAGTCTCTGAACAAGGCCTTCAAATGGATACCGGCAAAGTATCTGCTATATTAAACTGGCATCATCCATCTGGTTTATGGGCAATACAATGTGCGATCCTGGGTTTCGCAAACTATTACAGGCAGTTCATTCCTCACTTCTCCACCTTACCTGCATCTATATCTGCTCTCACCCGTAAAGGGGCAGAAACCAAGCGGTATACTCCAGAAGCTGAATCTTCCTTTCAAGCCTTGAAACAAGCCTTTTCTTCAGCACCCGTTCTTCACTGGCCCAATATTTCCAAGTAGTTCTTCCTGGAAGTAGATGTATCCTCCACCGGGGCAGGGGCAGTTCTTACACAGGAAATTGTTTCTGGAAAGATGGTGACAGTTCGTCTTCAAGTCCTTCTCTGCTTCTGAGAAGAATTACTCTATAGGAGACCAATAATTGTTGCCCATCAAAATGGCTCTGGAAAAATGGCGGTACCTACTGGAGGGGGCTTGTCATCCTTCAGAAATCTATACTGATCATAAAAATGTGACTTTTTTACAGGCAGTGCAACAACTTAATCCTTGACAGGCCCGATGGTCATTATTCTTTGTCCGATTTGATTTTCTTCTGCACTTCCGTTCTGCGAATAAGAATGTTAAAGCTGATGCTCTGTCAAGATCCTTTGATCCCACTGATCAAGAGGAAAAGCTGCAGTATACTATTGACCCTGCTAAAATTGTAACTCTGGCCCCTGTTTGACTGAAGAACATACTCCCTGGTAAGTCATATCTACCTGAGTCTAAAAGAAGACTGGTTTTGTCTTGGGGACATGGTTCCAAGGTAGCTGGGTATCCTGGTCAACATAAAACTGCAAATTTAATTTCTTATTATTCCGTGTTACTCTTGTTGTTATTCTACGTTTCTTGTTGTTATTATTAATGGTCTTCCATGATTGAGGATATCTGAAATTTTGTTTCTGCTTGCACCACCTGCTCTCAGAACAAGACCTTGAAACAAAGGCCCTCTTGTCTTTTTTTTCCTTTACCCATTCCTGAGGCTTTATGGCAGCTAGATATAAGCGAATCTATTTGCCGCTTTGTTGATTCGTATCGAATGTTGGAAATTTTCAGCCGCAAAGCGAATCCGAATATTTGGAGATTCGCTCCGTTAGATTCGAAAATGTTCCTAAGGCTTTCTATGCGTTCGCTACGTACTTGTCCCATAAATTGTACGCTAATGCTACGTATAATTTACTCTATACACTGTTGCGTACAAATTCAAGTAATTAGCAAACTTTTACTGTTAGTTCGTTATTCGTGCGCAAAAGCCCGGGAAGAAAGCAGTCACCTAAGCTAGTGGGCAGGGCTTGCTCTGATTGGCTCAGCCTCGGTAAGCCAGTGACGCATCACTTCTGCTGCGACTGCTGAGACGAACAGAAGCACTGTGTGTGAAGTTACTAAAGACTGAGACCTGTATTGTTGAAATTGGGGTGTAATTGTTCAGGGAATCCATATTACACATCAGGGATACTGCAGGGCAAGTGCAGGGCTAGTAATTAATCAGGCAGGGAGAGAGATAGGGAGAGAGACAGGGACAAAGACCAGCTGCAGGGCCACAGTCAAGTGAAAAATGTTTGGAATGGATAAGCAAAAGGGATCCAGTTCCAGCCAGACCTCGAGCTCTAAAAAAAAAAAGGAGAAGGTGGCACAGGGCAGCAGTGCCAAAGGACCTGTAGCTGGAGCGTCTACTTGTAGAATTCGCAATACTTGGCCACTGTTCCACCAAGCTAACCCACCAAGGCGCAAAATTGTAGTGGATGAGGTAGTGGAGTGGATGGCACGCTCATCTCAGTCTCAGCCGGATGATCTGCTGATACAGTATCCATATGTAGCCAGGGGTCAGACTCGTCCTGCTCCACCATTCTGCTCCAGCAAAGCACATCATTTTGTGCCACCTCTCGGGCTTCAGTGCTCCCTCCTAGTGGTGTCCCTTCTGCAATTTATAAAATAAAAGACAACCAAACCCCTCCGCATAATCTGGCGGTTATAGAGGACAGCCTCCCTGAGGATTTCTTAGAGGGCAGTCAGAGTTTGGACTGCCTGGAATTGTCGGTTGGTGGGGAACAGCTTAATTTGCATTCCGGAAAAAGTGTTGGTGAGGAGTCTGATGATGAATCTGATGTGTTAGACCGGAGGACCTGGGAGGCGGATCGGGCTGGTGAGGAGGGTTTGATCTCTGAGGAGGAGGGTGGTAGTAGTAGTGGCAGCAACAGAGGGCAGAGGCGAGTTAGGCCCAGGGCCAGTCCTTCCCTGGGAACTAGTGAGACCCTGAATATAGTGGGGCCGGCACCAGGGTCTAAGCATGAAAGGCTACAAGCTTGGCCATCTCTGGAGGGCGCACATCGGGTGTGTTGAAGTATTTCACCACTCTGCCGGGGGATAGCAGTATGGCCATGTGTAATTTGTGTAAAGAAAAATTGAGCCGTGGGAAAGCCACAAATGTCGGGACCACTGTTCTGTGGAACCATCTGAAGCGGCGTCATGCCGCCAATTTAGAGCAGGCAATTAATACTGAAGAGCTGGTTACTTCTCCTGGGGTCCCTTCTGTTAGGCAGGCCGCATCCAGGGCCATAGCTCAGCCCGCATCCAGGGGTGTAACTAGTACATACACCTCATCGCCCACTGCGTGCATGTCTCCACCTCCTCTTATTCGGCAGCCGTCCATTGCCGAAGCAGGAAGCAGTTTTACGCCACAAGTAATCCAACAGTGCGCAAACTGAATGGTCACCTGACAAAGTTGCTGGCTGTGCAGTCTCTGCCGTACCAGCAGGTTGACTGCACATCTTTTAGGGTGCTAATGGCTTGCGCACAGCCATGCTGGCAGGTCCCTAGCCGGCATTTCTTCTCCCAAAAAAGCTATGCCCGCCCTTTACTCCCACGTGGCAGACAATATTGGACGCTCCCTGCAGCTGTCTCTCTGCAGCACCGTGCACGTCACGGTGGACACCTAGAGCAGTGCTTACGGCCAGGGGCAATACATGTCCTTTACTGCCCACTGGCTGAATGTATTTAGTGGCATTCGAGGCAGGAACCCCCCAGCAACCGGGCCAATTGCTGTTGGCACCTCCACGCGCTTTCCAGCCAGATTGCAGCAGACCACCCAACAACTATCCGCTTCCACCTCCGCCTGCTGGAGCACCAGAGCAGAGAGTTAACCCCCCTCCTTCATATCATATCTGCCAGGTGAAACGCTGCCATGCAGTGTTAGACTTAGTTTGTCTTGGCAGTAGCAGCCACACAGGCCAGCACTTGCTGCATTACATCAGGGAGCAAATAGCGCACTGGCTGTCTCCACGCCAGCTGGAAGTGGGCAAGATAGTGAGTGACAATGGGACAAATATAGTGGCAGCGCTGAACCTGGGTCAATTCACGCATGCTCCCTGTATGGCACATGTCCTAAATCTGGTGGTGAAGAGATTTCTCAAAACATTCACTGGCCTGCTCACAGTGCTGGCAAAGTCGCGGAAGCTTTGCACTCATTTGAGCCATTCATATGTATCTTGCCATGCTCTGCTGGAACTGCAGCGACAAAACGGTCTTCCGCCACACCACTTAATAGGTGACGTGCCGACCTGGTGGAATTCCACTCTTCATATGTTGCAGCGGCTCCTTGAGCATCGTAGAGCAGTGGACGATTTTGTCCAGCAGCAGCCAGAATCTTCCACCATAGGGAGCAGGTGTGGCTTTGATTTCTGGCAGTGGAGACTGGTCCGAGATGCCTGCAGTGTTCTGACGCCCTTTGAAGAAGCCACAAAATTGGTCAGCCGGGACAGCTGCGGTGTGAACAATGTAATTTCAATAATATTTGTGCTGGAAAAGACACTCACACTCATGCAGCAGGGGGCAATGTGGGAAGGAAATCCTGGCCATCTGTCTGCACGCCATGCTGTCACTGTAGGGGAGCCCCAACGCCAAAGTTCCCTTCTGGGGCAGGAGGAGGATGAGGAGCTTCAGGTAGAGGAGGGGGAGGAGGAGGATTTTAAAGAGGATGATGATGACCAGGAGGAGGAGACACAGCTGGAGGGTCTGGAGGCTGACGATGATGAGACTTTCAGGGACACTGAAGTATCCCTGAGAGAGGCTGGGATGGAAAGAACTGGCTCCTCGGACACGCTGGCCAGGATGGCAAGCTGTATGCTCACATGCTTACGGAGCGACAGGTGTATCCTAAAAATAAAGCAGACAGACGAATACTGGCTGGCGATGCTTCTGGACCCACAGTATCAATTCAACATGAGGATTGTTTTCCTCCACCGGAAAGAGAGGAGAAATTAGTATCATTGCGGGAGAAGCTATGTAGTAACCTGGCCACAGCTTTAAGCCAGCCCCAGCCTGCTGCTAGCGTTTCTAAGAAGGAGGTCCGGCCGAGTCATCCACCTCCTGCCACAACTAGCAGCAGCCAGTTAAGCCTAATTAGTATAATGCAGCAATTTTTCTCTGCCTCCTAACAGCTGCAGCCAAGTGAGCAGGCCCAGACCCCTCACCTCAACGAGCAGGTTCAGGCATACCTGCAGTTTGGCTTGCAAAGCCTCATCTCAGACCCCCTGGACATCTGGGCAGGCAGATTACAACAGTGGCCGGAACTGTCTCACTATGCACTAGGGCTTCTTTCCTGCCCAGCCTCAAGTGTCATGTCAGAGAGGGTTTTTAGCGCCGCTGGGTGGGTGGTGACACCCAAAAGGACAAAACTGTCACCTGGCAGTGTGCAAAAAAACACCTTTATAAAAATGAATAAAGGCTAGATTACATCCGAAATTCATACTTCTCTTGCTGAGGCTAGTGATTAGATCAGGCCTTGCAGGGCAGAATAGCCTGAGTGTCTTCCCACTGTTGCTGTCAGCCGACCTATAACGTTACTGCCAAACGTCTTGTGTCATTTCAAAACCAAAAACTGTTGTCTACCTCCGTCTACGTTTTCTACGCTTAGCAGGAGAGTAGATGTTGTTATACACCGTTATTACTAATAGTTCTATTTAGTTTTCTTAAATTTGTTTTGGAGCATCAGCCTTTACTCCCCCCCCTCCCAAAAAAATTATATATATATATTTAAAAAAATAAATAAATTTTACACTGCTGTTACCTCCGCCTCCCGTTACAAGTTACATTAGCGTAGAAGAGATTGTTATACTACACTGCAGTTTGTTGTATTTACCAATCACTCCCTGCTGATATACCCCGTCCCCTACTACTACTGGCCGGGGCAGCCATGAAAAGCTCATATATAATTTTCACTGCCTATGTTTTCAAGGTAGAATTTACAGGCTTGTTGTCCAAACAAGCCAAGCCTTTTTCTTTTACTGTAAATTTTAATCAGTGAACCGGAGTGTGCATAATTTTATTAATACTTTGGCCGTCAGACACCGCTGTGTTCATTAATACAGGAAAATGGCCGTGGGACAATTTTTTCAGGCTTCGGCCTAAACTGACATCCCTGTCTTCTTCACACTATGTCAGAAAGGTGTTAAAGGTTTAACAAAACACTCAAAACACAGGTTTTACAATAATATTTTAGTAATAAATAATAACTTTTAACAAATAATAATATAATAAACAAAAGAAAGGAACAAAAAAAAGGTTACACCGGCCTTTGCCGACGTCTGGCCATCATCTCCTGCAGCTCTTGGAGCTCCAGCTGCAGGCCGCGAATAAGCCAGGAGGCAGCATGGAGCCTGGTCCTGAAGCGGCGTAAGGCTGCCTTCACTTCAAAGTCAGTGGGGATATCTGTAGGGGGATATCAGTAATATAATTAGTATGAATGATCGAGTAAAAGTGGTTGTCCCATGAAAAACATTCTAAAATTTCAAACCAGCACCTGGATCAGAATACTTTAGCAATTGAATTTCATTATATATTTGGTATATCTACTGGAACGAGTTATTCAGTGACATGTTTTTTCTTTCTTTTTTTTTTTTTTTCTTTGAACTGCTCACTGAGAAGGACACACATGGTGAGTTAGGAATTTGTACTTACTGGACACCCACACTGAGTGGTCTTTCCATGGTCCAGGGGAAAACTGCTCCCTGACGGTTGGAGCTACAAAAGATAAAACATAAATTTAGCTTATATTTTGAAGCCAGAAGGTCCACCCATTACACTTTTTATTTTACCTAGCTTCTACCTCTGGAAGTTGGGCTGGTGGTGTTGGAGGGGCAAGTGGGGTTCTCTCTCGCTGAGGTGGAGGAGGGTGAGAGGAGCTCCTCTGTGGTGGAGCAGCTATAAAAAATCATTAAATAATGGCATTACATTCACTATGAACAGTTGAAACTTCTGATGTTGATACATGGGAATAGTTTGGGGCTGGATGATCCCATTCCTAACCACTAGTGCTCTTATATCACTGCAGCTGCACTCCCACATAGCTTGGATTAAAAATAAATTAAATATGTTTACACTTACTAGAAGCTGAAGGTACTGTAGGGGCCGTCCGGGCATGACGCTGGCGGTGTCCGTGACCCTGGTGGTGACTTCCTTGACGTTGGTCTGGAACATAAATCCGTACACAATTGTTATATGATGACTCTTTTTAATACTAAGACTATTGGCATTCACTGCTGGTATATATAACAGTACACTAATTTTTTAACGTTTTTAATGTTCAAATTTTTTTTACTCACCCTGCCGTATCGCTGCACGGATCTCAGTAAGCTGCTCTGGGCACTTAAACTTCAGATCGGACCATTTCTGCTGGATCTGGCGGGGGGTCTGCACAGTGTCGAAACAATGGCGCAAGCCTCGGATCACCTGCTGGATCACCTCCTTTTCATGCTGTTCGGGTGGCGGTGTGAGCCATCGTAATCCTGCCGGATCATGTATTTCACCTCTGCAGAGCTAAATGTTGAGGATCACCTGGATGCCATTTTCAAAAATTCGCTCTGCCTCTGAGCAGTGCACGCCGCGGCCTATCGTAGTGTGTGCCTGCGTATTACGTAATCGCTAGACAATAGTAAGCTGAGGAATTAATAAAGAATTATGGATTGGCCGTTCATCACACGCATAA
Organism: Rhinella marina; assembly: GCA_900303285.1. Lineage (NCBI taxonomy): Eukaryota > Metazoa > Chordata > Amphibia > Anura > Bufonidae > Rhinella > Rhinella marina. Next base: position 41,064 of record ONZH01015347.1, read on the forward strand.
ACCAATCATATATTCGTGAGACGGGGACAGAGAGGGTCAGGTACATGTCCATAAGTTAGCGATCACATGTCAGGAAGCGGAGATACGAGGATCTCCAAGCAGGAACCTGATAAGTGTGTCGTGTTTGGTCTCCACCTGTGGCCGGAACCCAGGCGGATCAGTTGGTACCAGAACCCTTTCCCTGTGACCTCCCGGTCTGGAACTATGGACCATAATGGTTTTGTGGGGCTTTTGCTACAAGAACTGGGACGGGGGGTGTTGACACCTCCCGCAGGGAGGAGGGGAGTGGCCGGCTGCAGAGTAAAAGGCCACACAGAACAGAGGCCAGCGTCTTTCTCTGAAGGGGGGTCACACTGAGCATTGTGTTTGGAGGGACCGTGGACAAGCTGCTGACATCACTGCCCCCCATGTGGTTACAGCCAGGCCTTACCTCAACCCAGAACTCATCTTAACGGACTATTCATCTCTCTGGTAACTATTGTTCTGTTCAATTCTGTTGTACCATACCACTTGTATTTGCATATCTGACCACTGTATCTATTTTCTGTATCCTCTCTCCCTTTCTGTGCCCGTGTGGACAGGAGGCGTCTGTGAAAAACGTGCCATACGTAACCTTAAACACCCTGAGGGGGGGCGATGAACGTCACGTGCTTGTAGCAAGGATTGAACCGCACTGCGTGATCCCCACTTAAGCAAACACAGGGCGGGGCTGCAGGGTGTGGTTCATCACAAAAATCTTAACTAATTATCTCCGTCACTTTACCAGCGCACATCAAGATGACTGGGCTGATCTGCCTCCTTGGGCACAGTTTTCTCATAATAATCATACCAGTGAGTCCACAGACATTCTTCATTATTTATGGTCATCAACTCAGGATTCCTCTTCCTGTCTCATCCGCGTCTGACGTTCTAGCAGCAGTTTCTTTCATGGAGAATTTTTCCAAAGTCTGGCAGGAGAACAAGACCACACTGGAGAGAGCCACAGTCTGCATGATGAAGTTTGACGATCGTAAGCACAGATCTCCTCTGCAGTTTGCTCCAGGTGACAGAGTATGGCTTCCCTCTAAGTACATCATGTTAAAGGTGCCTTCCTATAAACTAGCTCCTCAATTTCTTTCTCAAATTGAACTCTGTATGCTACATGTTGCTGTTCGCTTCCTCTTTGTACATACCCAACTCCTTTCACGCCTCACTTCTCAAGCCTGAGGTCTTCAACAAATACTCCAAAGGATCCAAGCCTGCAGCTACTCGAGTTAATTCTAAACATATTTATGAGGTCAAGGATATTTGTGAAAATCAGGCGGACTTTGGTGAACGAACGGTCCAGAGGAGAGGCCTTGGGAGCCTCTGGAAAATATTAATATGCCTCTTCTGAGAGTTTCCTGAAAAGATCTGGCAAAAAGAACAGGGGGCATAAGGGGGAGGGTACTGTTATAGGCTGTTGGCTCATGTCTGCCATTATCCTGCTGTGTCGGGTAAGCAAAGGCATCGCTCCATTCTCCATGTTCGTACTGGGACTAACACTCTGTGAACTCCTTTCAACACTTGGAGAGTTAATCCCTTTCTTCTGTCCAGGTGCCGGTTAAGTTGCTGATCAGCCTATTTAGCTGGGCTCTGGATCCACCTCCTCATCTGAGCTTTTAGTTTATTCTTGCTTATAACCAGTGTAGGTGATCTTGTCTGGATAATCGCATACCGAATCTTATCTGTCTTCTGATTCTGCTCCTTGCTGCCTGCCCTGACTATTGGACTGTATTCAGACTACACTTTTGCCTGTGTCCTTGGTGCTTCGCAGTGTTGTCTCTGACTTCTGTTGGTTAGGAGGCAACTACTCCAGGACTACTCTAGAAGGTAGCAGCCTGGTTGGATACCAGGGCACCGCTAGGACAACACCCTTAGGGTTAGTCCAAAGCCAAACAGGTTAGTTGGCACAGTGGGTCCACACCCACTTTCCATAACACTACCGATCAGATACTGATGAGTATAGGTCATTAGTAAAAAAAAAAAAAAAACAATTAGAAAAACCTTTTAGAGGGAGTCTGCCACATGTTTACATCCATATAACTAAGAGCACTGCCCCATAGAAAATTGCAGACACATTCCAGACATACCTGTGTGCACTTTGTGCCTTTCCATGTCCAGGAAAAACACTTTTATTCTGCTGGAAAACAGCTCCCAAGTGCCCAGCTCTGCTGCTCCAAGTGCCCAAAGCAAACCAGACTGAATAGGGGGAGGGCTGCTTTAGGGCTGCTTTAGTTGCTCACATCTTGGGTTTGGTAGCCACTAGAAACATGACTTGACCTTGTTTGAAAGCTGGCATTCCTTTGAAACAATACCAGAATCACAGCATTATATCCACTATCAGAAGATATAGCTGTTAGAAATCAAGTCAGGAGTGAAAGCTGCTTTTACTTTCATTTTCAGATGGGCATTTGGGAGCTGTTTTCCAGCAGACTAAAAGCACTAACCCCTAACTTATGGCTATAGGGATGAAATAAACAATAAGTGAGAAAGTGTTCAAAAGAACATGCTCTAGGTGTGGGTGTAACTAGCTTATCAGGGATGGATAACCCTTGACAAGCTGTCTCAATGTCCCCTAATATTACCCCAGTGGTGATATGTCCCTCAAGCAGCACAGTGATCTGCCCCTTGGGTCTAGTCATTGCCTGTAACAGACGTGATCCTACCCATTTACAGGATCGGGACCGGAAGACTGCAGATTGGAGACAGGGATCCAGGGAGCTGGAATTGAGTGGCTCGGAGCAAGTGAGTATGTGTGCTAGTTATTGTGTATGTAGGCTAGTTCTGTTCTTTGTACCTTAGCTCTAGACCTGCTCATTCACCCTCTGTGTTCTGACTACTGACTTGTTTCTCGATTGACCCTGTGTCTGCTGTTCCTACTTCCCAATCAGGTAAACTGACTTCTGGCTTGTTTTGAAATTAACCCTATGTCTGCTGTTCTTGATTATATAGCATTTTACCTGATGAAGGGGAAGTGGAATCCCTGAAACACATTGTGTGTTGCATATCTCTAATAAAGTAAGAACATCCAATACAAGCTGGAAGTGGTCTTTGTGCAGTGCAGTGATTCATTTTGGTATTTACTCGCCGGAGAAGACGTTGCACCTTAAGTCAGTAAGTAGGGTAAAAATCTCTCCTGATTTTGACTTTGTACCCCTCTGGTCATTCTGGAAGGTCTGACACTAGTGTGTCCGCACCAGTTTTCTGCTACCAACTCCACAGATGTAACCTGGGTCCCTAGCAGAAAAGACCATCTGGTCTCTCTTGTGGTGAGCTCTGGTGAAGAAGCTATGGGTAGCCTTAGATTCCTACCACCTACAGTGGTTCTGGAAGACTGGTAGCTGTTTTAGGGATCACTGGCTATGGTCCAGAAGGTGACCTTAAAACTACCCAAAATAATAAGCAGTACAAAAATATTTGATGGAGCAGATTCATGTCCTTGTGGATCAAACGTACGGGTTAATGCAACTTGGTGAGGAACTGGGTGAGAAAATTCAATGTCAAAAGGCTGCGCTTGCACTAAATGAAGCTGCAGTCACTGCTTGTACAAACTTACCAGTATCTGTTGAACCCAAGGTAAATCTCCCTGACAGATTTTCAAGAGATTTCCGAGAGAGCTGCAAATTATACTTCTGTTGGAGACTTCATTCATCAGCTACTGAGCATCAACATGTGGGTCACATCATATATCTTCTGCAGGGAGAACCACAGACCTTCTCTCTGGATACTAAGGTCCCTGAACTGGTGTTTTTTTTTTTTTTTGGTAGCATTGGGTCTGTTGAAGATGAATCTGCTCGCAAGGCAGTGGCTGAAGTGAATATACCATATACCAAATACCATTGATTCCCAGTGGAATGACCCACCCCCTAACAGTTTGAAGGACCTTTCGGTTAACTATCTACAGATTACTTCCTTGGAGGAGGCCTTGACTTTGGCCATTAGACAGAACACTGCATTGATTACTGTAATGTGTGATGCTGTAATTGAGTCAACCCCCCCGAAACTCAACGCTCTGGCCGCAGTAATTGTCTGAGAAATCTAAAAGTCCACAGATTTTAAAGAGCCAGGAATAAATGGAGTGACTTAAAAAAATTATCTGATGAAACCTTTAAAAAAAAAATAAAATCATATAGAATAGTCACATATACGTTTTTTGTTTAAATATAGTTATTGATGTAGAAAATCAAAAATAACAATCAAAATATTAAAAATGTTTAAAAATATTTTAAACATAAAAACATGATTTAATCAATAGGTCATTTTCTGATGACGCATATCCTTTAACTGCTATAGACAATTATTTAACATGACAACAGATAGGACCTATTCCATACTGATATTTCAACAATAAACTTTGTGAAAACTGTTCATTTGCAGTTGTTAATTATTACTTGCTTTGGGAAACCTTGGTCTCATCACTGCGGAATAGCCATCTGATTATCTTGGCAAATGAATTTTTCATTTCTTTATTTCGCAGGCTGTATATAATTGGGTTTGATATTGGCGTCCCTATAGTGTAGAGTAATGAAAGCACTTTGTTCATGTTGTACACGTGTCCTTGCTTTGGGGCAATATATATTGCAATCAGTGACCCATAATACATAGACACAACTGTAAGGTGAGAGCTGCATGTAGATATGGCTTTCTGTTTGCCTGTGCGTGAAGGAATGTTAATAATGGTTTTGATAATACAGAAGTAAGTGAAGCAGACAAATATAAAAGATGGCATTATGACCAGCACAGAGAATATTTTTGTTTCTAGGTCAACTATGGTAGTGTCTGAACAAGACAGTTTTAAAACCAGCAGGAAGTCACAAAAATAATGATCAATTATACATGGGCCACAGAATGTAAGTATACATATAAGGGAGCTGGATGCAATAGATAAAATTAACCCTCCACCCCATGCCCCTACGGAGAGCGTCCTGCAAAGCTTGAAATTCATAACTGTGTAGTATTGCAGTGGAATGCAGATAGCTAGGTAGCGGTCATAGGACATTATAGTGAGAAGAAAGCACTCTGTTACCATGATGCCACCAAACAGGAATATCTGAGTGAAACATCCTTCCACAGATATCGTGCCATCTTCTGTCAACGTGGCACCAAGCACATTTGGGATAATGTTAGAGGTAAGTATGATTTCACTAAATGAGAGGTTACAGATGAAGAAATACATTGGAGAGTGTAGGATAGGGCTGGTAACTACAACAGCAATAATCAATGTATTTCCTGCTAATGCTGTAATATATACCACCAGGAAGAAAAGGAAAATGAATGCCCTGCAATTATGGATGTCTTCAAATCCTTGAAGGTAAAATTTCCAGTCTATTGTCTTGTTATTGTCCATCATGTAAAATTTGGTAAACCTGCTAAATAACAAGCAAAAGATTCATGAATCCTCAACCTCAAACAAGTTATAGTCATTGTCCCAGTAATAATTAGTTTTACTTGTATTACCTTAATTTTTTGCATTCCAGTACAGTCATCATTTTCTCATGCAGGGGTGGGACAAACTCTCTTAGTGGCCAAGACGACATTGGTCGTATAAGTTAATCATGGTAGTTGTCAGTTGTAATGTCTATGGAACATGCTTGTACATATAACGGTTGTGTGGGTAATTTCCACGTACTGTATGTTATACACTATAAGCCCCTTAAAGGGGTATTCTCATCTTAGACAATGGGGGCATATCGCTTGGATATGCCCCCATTGTCTTATAGGTGCAGGTCCCACCGCTGGGACCCGCACCTATTTCGAGATCGGAGGGAGAAGCGCTGTGCCTGGAGGACCCCAGGTTTCCCGGGGTCTGGCCACCACCAGGCACAGCTCCCCCGCTGCTCCCATAGAAATGAATGGGAGCGCACCGCGCATGCGTGGCCACCGCTCCCATTAATTTCTATGTAGCCAACGGAAATAGCCGAGTTCGGCTATTCTCGCCGGTCCCATAGAAATGAATGGAGGGTGGCTGCGCATGCGCAGTGCGCCCTCCTTTACTTTTGGGGCTCCGCTGGGACCCGCACCTATAAGACAATGGGGGCATATCCTCGCGATGTGCCCCCATTGTCCAAGATGAGAATAACCCTTTAAGCACTGCTTTCAATTAGCTGTTGAATTAAATTTAAAGACATTTTCCCAAATTGTTACTCCTCCCCCTTAATAAACTTTTGGATGGGCACCTACTCTACCTATTTACCCAGGTCTCAGCTGGAGGAGGGGGGGGGGATCCCAGCAACCCTGCTGATCAGCTGTTTGAAGGGCTCATACGAGCAGGTGTAATTACAACTACACAATTACTTTCACTTCAGAGGCCCAGCTCCTTCCTAGTCACTTGAATAGGAAGGAGCCATCTCATTTATGTGAATGGGAAGGCTTAGTTTTAATTATATGATTAAACTATGATCAATATAAAAAGCGGACAACTCCTTAAACCTTAGAAAGAAAAAAAATAAAATCATCAGCAGTATGATGGGGCCATGGACAAGTGTTTTTTTTTTAGCTGTGCACAGGTTAAGGCCATTGCAGTTGTTGATTGATAGGTTGGACAACCTCGTGAACAGCTTGTCAGCTCTTTATTATGCATGATGAGGACTGTCACTATCAAGCACTCAAGATTGAGAAGAAGATATGGCTAATCTTTACATTATTTTTTAAAAAAAATAGACTAGGTTATTGACTTGGTAAATTTGAAGCTAATGTTAAGACTGCTAAAATGTACATTTGTATTCATTTGTGCAAAGGCATCAAACTGTAAATACCTTTGGAATGCTGCACAGTTTGATGAAAGCATGAAATCTGTTTAAGTGGCTTATCTTTTCACATCATGCATCCACTAGACATAGATAAACATGTTCATAGCCTTTCATTGTCAGACAGGGAACTTTTGGCCTCTGTTTGGCCGGTATAGGTTGGTAAAGTATGCTGCAAAAAGATCTGGAGTCCAGTAAAAAAGGTAGAGTACAGTCATAGCCAAAAGTTTTGAGAATGACACAAATATTATATTTTCACATGATCTGCTGCCCTCTGGTTTTTATGTGTGTTTGTCAGATGTTTTTATCACATACAGAAATAAAATTGCAATCATATTATGAGTAACAAAAGCTTATATTGACAGTTAGAATGAGTTAATGCAGCAAGTTAATATTTGCAGTGTTGACCCTTCTTCTTCAGGACCTCTGCAATTCTCTCTGGCATGCTCTCAATCAACTTCTGGACCAAATCCTGACTGATAGCAGTCTATTCTTGCACAATCAATGCTTGCATTTTGTCAGAATTTGTAGGTTTTTGTTTGTCCACCCGTCTCTTGATGATTGACCACAAGTTCTCAATGGGATTAAGATCTGGGGAGTTTCCAGGCCATGGACCCAAAATCTCTATGTTTTGTTCCATAAGCCATTTAGTTATCACCTTTGCTTTATGGCAAGGTGCTCCATCATGCTGGAAAAGGCATTGTTGATTGCCAAACTGCTCTTGGACGGTTGGGAGAAGTTGCTCTCGGAGGACATTCTGGTACCATTCTTTATTCATGGCTGTGTTTTTAGGCAAGACTGTGAGAGAGCCGATTCCATTGGCTGAGAAGCAACCCCACACATGAATGGTTTCAGGATGCTTTACAGTTGGCATGAGACGGGACTGGTGGTAGCGCTCACCTCGTCTTCTCCGAATAAGCTGTTTTCCAGATGTCCCAAACAATCGAAAAGGGGATTCATCAGAGAAAATGACTTTACCCCAGTCCTCAGCAGTCCACTCCCTGTACCTTTTGCAGAATATCAGTCTGTCCCTGATGTTTTTTCTGGAGAGAAGTGGCTTCTTTGCTGCCCTCCTTGAGACCAGGCCTTGCTCCAAGAGTCTCCGCCTCACAGTGCGTGCAGATGCACTCACACCTGCCTGCTGCCATTCCTGAGCAAGCTCTGCACTGCTGGTAGCCCGATCCCACAGCTGAAACACTTTTAAGAGACGGTCCTGGCGCTTGCTGGTTTTTCTTGGGCGCCCTGGAGCCTTTTTGGCAACAATGGAACCTCTCTCCTTGAAGTTCTTGATGATGCGATAGATTGTTGACTGAGGTGCAATCTTCCTAGCTGCGATACTCTTCCCTGTTAGGCCATTTTTGTGCAGTGCAATGATGACTGCACGTGTTTCTTTAGAGATAACCATGGTTAACAGAAGAGATACAATGATGCCAAGCACCAGCCTCCTTTTAAAGTGTCCAGTGGTGTCATTCTTACTTAATCATGACAGATTGATCTCCAACCCTGTCCTCATCAACACCCACACCTGTGTTAATGGAGCAATCACTGAAACGATGTTAGCTGGTCCTTTTAAGGCAGGGCTGCAATGATGTTGAAATGTGTTTTGGGGGATAAAGTTCATTTTCTAGGCAAATATTGACTTTGCAAGTAATTGCTGTTAAGCTGATCACTCTTTATAACATTCTGGAGTATATGCAAATTGCCATTATAAAAACTGAAGCAGTAGACTTTGTAAAAATTAATATTTGTATCATTCTCAAAACTTTTGGCCATGACTGTACATCATTATTTTAACATAGTAACCTTTGAATGATGGATTCCACTGTATGGCGAGAGATATGTATGATGAGAGTTTCATGAAGGATGCCTACACACTAAATGGAAATAAACAGCCCCCTATGTTTGTTTCTGGTATTCTAATGAAGATAATCACTATGATAACAATATGAATTTGCTACATTATTCTCTGCTCAGAGATGCAGAGTTTGCAGCTGCATCCAGGCCATAAGAAGAGACCAGTACTACATATGGAAGGTAATGGTTGGGGGTTTTAACAAATTTTGTTCATACACATTGAATTATGACAAAAGCACTATTTTTAATTATGCTAGAAAGCGCTAAACGTTTAGCATCTCCTAAAATAGCAGCATCATTCTCAAAACTACAAAAAAAAATCTACTTACCAGAATATACATATTATTTTACTGGTGCAAGTTCAATCATACTACATGAACAAATGAAATTGATGATGCAGGGTAGAGATCTCATGTTATGGATGGAAACAAATCTGTAGAGTTATGCTAATCTTCCATTTATATTGGCAAAGCACACTTTTGATATCCCCTGTGACACAGCTATAAAATTACTGCCATCTCCAGTGACTTCTAATGTGTAATACACTGCGGCTTTGTTAAACAAATTGGCTACAAATGTGTCTCAGTGTGGATGTTGCTATTGTTAGAGTATTAGCAGCTAGTAATAGTTATCTGACATTGCAGTAATGGCTCGCCTGACAGTGGAGACCAAACAAACTGTAGGTACTTTGGTAGAGATGAGTGAAGTTTTCAAAAATTCAATTCGATCCAAATTTATTAATCATATAGTGCGGTATAAATCAGCTATTTCCTGGCCTGCAGGGAGTGTGTATCTCTGTGTACATCGCTGTGCATTGCAGAAACATGCATAGCTAGTCTGCTGTGGTAGTGAAACAGTTACTGTGCGTCAGTATTACAGGCAGTTGACAGGCATCACTCTTAAACACAGTTCACACTTCACTTATTTGGTCAGTTACAGGTCAAAAACTTACCAAATAACTGAAGTCTGAACTCAGCCTTACAGGTCAATGTTAGTGTCAGGTATAATGGGCTTAACTGTGCAGTGATCCAAGATTCTACAATAGTCTGAAATAGCGCTCTCCTTTTACACCGTCTGCTGATTCCACATGGATTTGCTACAGAACCGGTTCTATTACATGCTGATACAAGTAGTAGCCCCATGGCAGAGTGGAGAGAGTGTCAGCCATAAGTTTTTGTTGACATCACTGTTTATTTTTCCCTTCTTCTGATCTATCAAAAGAGCAACATCAAAAAACGGATCCTGTCTTCTGAGCATCCGCCTTAACACGGTCAGTATTTGGTCAGCAATTGATCGGTAAGGCCAAAAAAAACAGGAGTGGGTCCAAACCAGAGATGACACAGGATGGGAATATTTGCATGTCTTCTGTGCTTTGCACCCACTCTGGTTCTGCTTCTGGCTTCCAAATCATGAGCAAATCCTGATGCAAAATGCTGACTGTGTGATAGAGGCCTCATGCTCCATTTTCATGAGTCTTGGATATTTGCCTCTGAAATTGGTTTTATTCAGATGGAAAAGAAGTCCTGCATTCAGGACTCTATCACATGGTCAGTATTTGGTCAGTTTTTTGCATCAGTATTTCATCAGTATTTTCAGAGCAAATCCTGACACAAAATACTAACTGTGTGATAGGGGCCTTATGGATGCTACAAAGACAGGATCTGTTGTGTTTTTCATTTTTCAGTTGTTCTGACAGATCAGCAGAAGGGTAAAATAAACGGTGAGGGTGTCAACAGCATGAGGAGTCAACATAGTGGTCCCGTCACAGAGTGGGGAGGGTGGCAACTGCATGAGCTTGGCTTGGCATGGCCATGCAGCAGTGGTGCGGTGTGTGGCTGCTAGGTCCCACCGCCTGCCGGATTGGCGCCGCGGTGTTGGTGGTCGCTGTGCGGTGCTGCGCCAAATTTAGAGTAGCTCCCACTCAAACATATGCGCCAAGTAGCACTGTCTTCTGCTAAGCAGCAGGGATGAGATCAAAGCATAGCATGTGGATGTGCGATCCAGTTCTTTTCTCACATTTACATAGCAACTGTATGAGGAGTCAACATGGTGGCCCAGTCAGAGTGATGAGGGTGGCAACAGCATGAGGAGTCAACTTGGGGCCCTGTCACAGAGTGGTGAGGGTGGCAACAGGATGAGAGTCAACATAGTGGTCCCGTCACAGAGTGGGGAGGGTGGCAACTGCATGAGCTGGGCTTGGCATGGCCATGCAGCAGTGGTGCGGTGTGTGGCTGCTAGGTCCCACCGCCTGCCGGATTGGCGCCGCGGTGTCGGTGGTCGCTGTGCGGTGCCGCGCCAAATTTAGAGTAGCTCCCACTCAAACATATGCGCCAAGTAGCACTGTCTTCTGCTAAGCAGCAGGGATGAGATCAAAGCATAGCATGTGGATGTGCGATCCAGTTCTTTTCTCACATTTACATAGCAACTGTATAAGGAGTCAACATGGTGGCCCAGTCAGAGTGATGAGGGTGGCAACAGCATGAGGAGTCAACTTGGGGCCCTGTCACAGAGTGGTGAGGGTGGCAACAGGATGAGAGTCAACATAGTGGCCCGGTCACAGAGTAGGGAGGTGGGGGTCAACAACAGTGGCAGTAACAGCACAAGATAGTGGCAGTAGGAGAAGATGGCAGTAGAGGCAGCAGGTGTGTGGCATCAGGCAGGTGGCAGCATCAGAATAGTGGCTGAAGCATGTGGCCAGAAGTAACGGGCCATTTTTCACAATGTTTTGGTGTGGCACCCAGAATTATCTAGTCTGATGCATCAGGCAATGGCGCGCGGAAATCCTGGCTGATCCACGCCTGATTTATCTTTACAAAGGTTAGTCTCTCAACATTTTGTGTTGAAAGGCAAGTTTTCTTTGGGGTAACCATTCCCCCGCCACACTAAACACCCGCTCTGATGTAACACTACTGGCCAGGCAGGAAACTTTTCCAGTAAAAACTTGGCCAGTTGGGGTCACAAATCAAGTCCAGGGGGTCTTGGATCTGGGGTGGCAAGGTGCACTCCAACTATACCACCACCCGCTGGTTCAGGTTTTGTTCCATGTCTTTCTGCTGCTGGGTGGTTTCTCAAGTAGGCGGGTAAAGAAAAGTGCTCATTAGAGACTCCAGACTTAAATTGATGCTGATGGAGCTGGTGTGGCTCCTCCCCCATCTTCCTCCAGCAATCATGGCAGTAGAGCATGAGCATAGAGGGCCAGTAGTCATCCCTATGCCGAATGGTGATAATACGACTGTCACTTTGCGAGCAACTCTGCATGCATCTGCCCATTTGCACAAGGGAGTCGGAGAGACTCCCTGCCTCCATCTGCCTCAGCTTCCTGGCTATTTTCAAGATGTCATGCAGTTGGGTGGAAAAATTCAGGAACCGCTTTACAACCAGATTAAATATGTGCGCCATGCAGGGCGCATGGGTCAGCCCTCCTTGATGCAGCACTGACACATTGTTCTTCCCATTATTGGTGACCATGGTTCCAATCTTCAGTTGGCAGGGAGTTAGCCAGGATTCGATTTCCTCTTGAAAGATGCGGAGCAGTTCCTCCCCGGTGGGACTCTGTTCGCCCAGGCAAATCAGGTGCTCTGCATAGGTGGTATGCTGGAGTACCATTCCGAATTGTACCTACAGTGGAGGTTGAAGATGAGGTTGAGGATGAGGAGGCAGAGGAGGACATTGGCGCAGGAATCACAGCTTGAGAACGCGGAGGCGCCATTGCTGTTACCTGGCCATGTTGCTGGCCAGGTGCCTGGGCAGGAACCACATTTTCCCAGTTGGCCATACAGGACATATAATGTCCTTGACCATAGTTATATCTCCACACATCGACGCTGCCATGTACTTTACCAGACATCGACAGGCTCAAGGACTGGCCCATCTTCTGTTCAACATATGTGTGCAGGGCTGGTACAGCCCTCCACCTTGGCTCAGCACAAGCCATCAGTTCTCTTAAAGGTGCAGAGTCAACCACATGAAAAGGGAGGTACTGTAGTACCAGCAACTTTGCCAGGAGCACGTTCAGCTTCTGCGCCGTTGGATGAGTGCATGCCTGCTGTTGTGATGAGGAGTAGGAGCATCAGGACCAGAAGATGATGGGAAGGAAACACAGCTCCCTTCTGGTGAGGGAGTGGAGCCTTGAGTGATGGAAAAGGGTTGCAGGCTGCTAGGAGGTGCCTCAGGCTGTACCACAACATTAGCGCCATTGTTTTCCCAGGTCACATTATGGTGACAACATTGGCACCCTGGCCACTCTTCACCTTTACCATAGACTCTACACACAGCCATGCTGACATCCTCTTTGATGAAAAATTCCCACATCGGCGAGTACGGCATTTTACTCCCACCACTGCGTGCTGACTGCCTGCTGCTGCTGCTATGAACCTGCTCACAACATCTGTTCCCATGCAACTCTCATCATCGCTACTTGCCCGCCTACAGGAGAAAGCAGCAGATCTCTCCTCCAAATCTTAGCTGGGCAGTAGCTGCTGACTGTCCTCAATAAGCTTGTGAAAAGTGGACCAAAGCCGGCAGCGTACAGTACTTCCTGAGCAGAAGGAACAGAAAAAGAAAGAGCAGGTTCAGGACAGATGGGGGCACAGAGCTTGTTCCTGGGCCATGCCAACTAAGTGTGGTGTCAGAGGAACCCACTGACTCCTGGCTGGGGGTATCTGATGTCAGTTGAGATGATGTCGAAGACCGAGTCAACCATTCAAGGACAGCTGAGTTGCTGGTCAAAACACGACTGCTGGATGACACTGGCAGCTCTGGCCTGTTGCTATGTCTGCTGCTACTCCCCCCCCCTTCTTCTGCTGCTACTTCTTCCAGCTCCAGAAACATTTTTGCCACTACCCATTCCCTTGTAAGGCCCTGGCACCTGTCTGTCGCACATACTGTACAGTAACACTAACTGTAAGTGTAAAATATCAGTAGTATTAGACCGCTATTTCCACCCAATTACAGAATCAGGGCCTAATGGAATTTCTTATCTATAACACAAGATATAAAACCAAATACATGAAAAACAGAGCTCTATTTCACCCCAATTACAGAATCAAGGCCAATTACAGAATGCCGTATCCATAACACAAGGTGTAGAACCAAATATGTGAAAAAATAGAGCTCTATTTCACCCCAATTATAGAATCAAGGCCTAAAGGAATTACTTATCTATAACACAAGGTGTAAAAACAAATACATGAAAAAATATTTAAAGCACTATTTCACCCCAATTAGATAATCAAGGCATTATAGAATTACGTATTTATAAAACAATGTGGACACCACAGTAGCAGTAGTAGTAGACCACTTTTTAACCCCAATCAGAGAATCAAGGCGTTATAGAATTATGTATATATAAAACCATGTGGACACTACAAAAGCAGTAGTATTAGACAGCTTTTTCACCCCAATTAGTGCAGCAAGTTGTAATAGAATTACTTATCTATTAACTAGTGTTGAGCGAGCATGCCTATGCTGGGGTCCGCTCGGTGTTCGGCCTAACACCAAGTGTACTCGAGCGCAATGCTCGAGTCTCTTCCCCGCACTGTAATGTTGATTTGTACGCTAATGCGTACAAATTCAGTTAATTAGCATACTTTTACGAGTGAAAGGAGTAAAAGAGGAGAAGTCGTGATTCTGACCTTTTTCTATTAACCAGACACCCTCCCCTCTTCCGAGCGGGGGGTGCCTGGTTTAGTCCCATTGACTAACATTATGCTCGGGTGCTCGGCCGAGCACTCGAGCAACCCCTAGTGCTTGGCCAGAGTACCCGAGCATACGAGCACAGAGGTGCTCGCTCAACACTACTATTAACCAAGGGGGACACTATTCTATTGGCTTCTGCACTCTCCCTATGCTCTCCCTATAGTGGATAAAGTCTCCCTATGATCTCCCTATTATTTCCCTACACTGTCTCTGTGCCGTCCCTGAATTGTTCCAAACTAAAATTTTACAATTTTAATTACTGTCCCTAGTGCCTGTCACATCTCCCCCTGCACTAAGTTCACAATAAAATGGTAGAGACCAGATAGAAGGAGTTTTTTTTTTTTATAGGGCTATGACATCTTAGGGGCTGGCTTTCTGCTGACTGGCTGGCTGCACGACATGGGTGATCCCTCATTCATCCCTTACTTGTCCTTTGTAACATATGCAGCAGCTATTATAGAAAAAAATCTGACTCGTTACAGCGAAGTGCAAGGAAATTCAGTTTCATGGCAAATCGAATTTTTCCTGAAATTCGTATCGAATTCCACTTCGTCAACTTTAATTTGCTCAACACGGGTCTTTTTTATCCTCCCCATTTGTAAGCGAGCTGGCATATATAATTGTCTGCTTAGCGAACTTGCGTATGGATTTTAATAAACAGGGTAAGTAGGCACACTCAGAGATGGGATTAAATAGAGAGGATTCTTTATTATCTATATTAAGGAGTAGTAAATAAGTAGTAAATAAGTAGGTAGTTAAAATACGAAAAAGTAGTAAAAATGGTAAAAATGATAGGAATAAAAAATAAAAAATAAAAATATTAAATGTAAGTAGAATATCAGATGATATCTGGGTGGTCACTAGGAGTGACAGCTGTTGGCCCAGATGAAGAATCCACTGTGCTGATAGATGATAGTTCTTGTGGTAATTCCATATGATTATATTAATGCATCCATTAGTTCATTGGTGGTTCAGTGGTTTATAGTGTATCCAATATTGATATGGTAATATAAAACAAGCAGTCAAATGGTGGTACAGTGGTTGAATTAGTCAAACTGTCTAATGTACTACGTTACCACTCTTGGTGTCCCGTGGGTCCGTTCTGTAGGTGATTCTGTTGGGAGTGTTCCCCGTAGTATTGTGGCTGCAGCCCGTACTTCTTGGTCTGCCGTATGGTCTCGCTGCTCTAGCAGGTATGCGGTGTGCTCTGTTTGGCGCGCGATCCCGGAATGCGCCTTTTTCTCTCCGATGGCGTGTCACGTGGCGTCCCACGTGGTACGCTTTTAGCCGGCAGGTAGTAGATTACTCCGGGATACTAAGTATCGAGCTCAGAACAGGCTATTCACAAGCGGCTGCTGTATATCCTGATTGCGAAAAATACAGCTATTATGAAGTATAATCATAGGGTTCGCATTAACTCCTATATCTCCAGATTCTCACTGCTTTCCCATACGCGTTTCAGGGTTAACACCCCTTCCTCAGTGGTCAGCAGTATACATGTTTGGTCTGGTCTTTTTATAGCCCCTATGTGGGAGGGGCGCAGGAGTTAATTGATTACTCTTTCAATGGAGAATGTGAGAACCTGGAGTGGATTAGGATATTATCAAGGATTGCCCACACCTCCCTCTATTCACAATCAACCATTATTTTGGAAGTTATGGGGGGAGAAAAAACACTTCTGCAGGCAGTGAAGAAAACATCTTAGGGGCTGGCTTTCTGCTGACTGGCTGGCTGCACGACATGGGTGATCCCTCATTCATCCCTTACTTGTCCTTTGTAACATATGCAGCAGCTATTATAGAAAAAAATCTGACTCGTTACAGCGAAGTGCAAGGAAATTCAGTTTCGTGGCAAATCGAATTTTTCCTGAAATTCGTATCGAATTCCACTTCGTCAACTTTAATTTGCTCAACACGGGTCTTTTTTATCCTCCCCATTTGTAAGCGAGCTGGCATATATAATTGTCTGCTTAGCGAACTTGCGTATGGATTTACTGATATATTTTCAGACTCCATTACTTCTGGCAGTTAGAGTATGTGTCCCCTGATGAGACTTGCTGGATACCATAGCATATTCATTCCTAGAATACCCTTTTTTTTAAAATTAGTACCGAATCAAAGCTTCTTTGCTCAGCTCTGATAAAGGGTAATTACTCAGAAAGAGCTGGATTCCTGAACGATGATGGTAATTGAAAACTGAAAGATACCGGGTTTATTACAGAGATAATCTTATATGGACCAATAAACTTAAGAGCGAGTTTACCAGATGGGACCCAATGGTGGAAATTTTTAGTGGAAAGCCAAACAGGTTCTCCCGAAACAAAATTCAGACCCAAGGAACAGTTCTTATTGACTTGTTTATACAGTCATGGCCAAAAGTTTTGAGAATGACACAAATATTATATTTTCACATCATCTGGAATAGATGACTTTGGAATAGACAAGGGACAAAGTAAGCCCCAGGATGTCTCCTGGGTACCTTGGCCCTCGCACAAACCTCACATGCAGAGACAAAGGCCGTCATATCTCATGACCGAGTAGGCCACCAATAGGATCTGGAAACCAGATGTCTAGTACCAGTAATGCCAGGATGACCTGCAAGCACAGAGCATTGTGACTCCTCCAAAACTTTAAGATGAAGATTTGGAGGAACTAAAAATTTACCAGAAGGAAGATTACAGGAGCCAAATCTTGACAATGTTGTATTTCGGAAGCAAGATTAGAATTAACTGCAGCTATGATGATACTGGGGAAAAGGTAGTTAACAGGTTTAGATTCACCGGAATCACAAGCACAAAAGCTATGTGATAAAAGCATAACCTTTCACATTACCAGATCCAGGATGATGTGCTTGATAAAAACGAGATTATTAAAAAATTAAACACATTTATGAAGCAAATGCACCAAAAAGTATAGTCCTTTGTGCCTCACTCAATGCCTGGGAAGAAGCGTGAACTTAAAGGCTATGTACACCTTTGGAGGCAATTTTTTTTTATTACTGCATTGTACTCATTATAAGCTAAAAATAATTTTTTCAATTGGTCTTTACCTATTTTTCTGTACATAGCTTTTATGTTCTAGTAGCAGCCTGTGGATTTTCTCTCTTTTCTGTCAGTTGGGGAGCTGACGGGCTCCTTATGTCTGCTCTCTTTATTCAGTACTCGTTAATTTATTAGACTAATAGCAATAAAAATGGAAATAAAGTAATAAAAATAATAATTACACAAAAACTTAAAAAATGTAAAAAAATATAAGACGTTCAAGTGATGAAAATAATGATATTGGGAATTATGATCATTGATTATATCTTACCAGAATATCATGATTAAATTGATAGATTCCTTGATTGTATCAATATAATTAATAGAGTTAATAAAATTATGTGATTGTATGTCTATTGCCAAAATAACAAAAAATCATGATTAGATTGATAGACTCCATTATATTAATAAAATTATGTAATTGTATAAGTCAACGATTAAATATAGATGACTATCAATATGTCATAATTGATTCATATGTATCTATCAATAAAACATGATTACTTGGCACCAAAACAAAATGTCCCAACTATACATATATATACAGATGCCACTATACACGTTTCAATACTGAATTGTATAAATAAGTTGATAACTAGGTGAAACGTAGATAATGATTTCCTGTAGTTGATACAATATATTAATCCAAAATATTATCTGTTACAGCTACTGATTGGATTCAAACTCTGTTCATATATAACAATTCTTATGTTCCAGTTAAGGTTCTTATTTACGTCTCTCAGTTCTGGTTCTTATTTATATCAAGTTCTTATTTATATCTGCATAGAGATCTCCAATTCAGTTCTCCCAATTTATTGATGGATACATATGAATCAATTATGACATATTGATATTCATCTATATTTAATCGTTGAATTATACAATTACATCATTTTATTAAGGCCTCTTTCACACGAACGTATTTTTTGCGGACTCCGATCCGCATTTTTCACATTCATTTCTATGGGTCCGCAAAAAATGCGGACAGCATACCGTGTGGTGTCCGCATCCGTTGCTCCGTTCCGTAGCCCGCAAAAAAAAAATAGAGCATGTCCTATTCTTGTCCGTATTACGGACAAGAATAGTACTGTTCTATTAGGGGCCAGCTGTTCCGTTTCGCAAAATACGGAACGCACACGGATGCCATCCGTTGTTTTGGCGACCACAAAACACAACGTTCGTGTGAAAGAGGCTTTATATAATCAAGGAGTCTATCAATCCAAACATGATTTTTTGTTATTTTGGCAAGAGACATACAATCACATAATTTTATTAACTCTATTAATTATATTGATACAACTCAATTATATTGATACAATCAAGGAATCAATTTAATCATGATATTCTGGTAAGATATAATCAATGATCATAATTCCCAATATCATTACTTTCATCACTTGAATGTCTTTGTATTTTTTAAAGTTTTTTAAGTTTTTGTGCAGTTATTTTTATTACTTTATTTCCATTTTATCGCTATTAGTCTAATAAATGAACGAGTACTGAATAAATGTGTTTCGTATTTCTATGTTTCACCAGATAATTGAGTGCTCTTCAAAATAATTATTTCTAATTCATGAATTTTTATTGGCAGAGGGTGTGCCGCGGAAGAGAGCACCTTGTCTATTATTACTTAGTCAAGTAGAGCCACTGTATATTAAAACTATTTAAAGTTCAATCCTTATCTTACTGATAAGAT
Organism: Rhinella marina; assembly: GCA_900303285.1. Lineage (NCBI taxonomy): Eukaryota > Metazoa > Chordata > Amphibia > Anura > Bufonidae > Rhinella > Rhinella marina. The sequence continues at coordinate 60,118 of ONZH01015347.1, forward strand.
TATAGCTTAAACAAGTGTTTATGACCTCTTAGTAATTTACAGATAAGGGTTATTAGATGACCAGCACAAAGTGAAAGTGAAATTAGGTATCACACAGCCAAAAAACAGTTAACCCTTTGTGATAGATCGGCACAATATTTTTTAATAAAGACCATTTGAAAAAAATGATTTTTAGCCCCGAATTAGTAAAATACAATCATAAAAAATTGTCCCAGAAGATGTACATAGCCTTTAAGTGTAACTACATTTTTATACAAAAACGTGTCATAAAGTAAGCCAATCTATAGGTGATTTCCATTTTAGAAGAAGCTATTCTTTTCTATGTGCATTATGAACATGTACATTTCTAAGAAATAAATGATTTGAAATAGAGTAGGAGGTATTCATGATATAACAGTTTATCCTGCACAGGGAATCAGGGAATGTATCCATCTTTTCCACTAAAATTCACCAGTACAAATGTTCACATCATTGAGGCTTAGTTGGGTGTCATTTTCTTTTGAGCTTTCTGATCTATGAGGTACATCAGCTTTCATTTTCTCAAAGAAATCAGTACTAGTGTCCATTTCATTTATGGGAGTAATGGGAGCAACTTGCTTCCTGTATTCAAACTGCAGATCGATTTCCACTTCTGTATCTATGTCAGTCATTTCAAGCTCATTATGTAATAGCTCCTTGGTGCTAACCAGATCCAGCATCTCAGTTTCCTTCACAGTTGTCTCAATAGCTTCACTCTTCATACTGGTCTTGATTATCAATGGTTCTGTATTTTTTTCTTCAAAGCAGGAGTGTACAAGAAGTGGGGGGCTCACAATCTACAAGTACACAAATAAAATTATATGAGTGACATGTTTCCACAGATTACAGTAATATTATGTTATAATGATTATTTCTGAACATTGTTCTACAAGCAATAAAAACACTGTGGGAACTTTATCATGGGCTGTATGCCAGGTTTTTGACACACAAGGGTACATTTATCAAGACCTGCATTTTACATGCTGGTCTTAATCTCTCCCCTGTTTGCATCAGATGTGCCACTCTTATTAAGAGGCACAAGCCTCTTCATGTTTGTGGCGCAGCTGTGAAGGTGCGTGCACCGAAGCGGAGACCAATACCAGCAAAGAAGCTGATGGAGATTTCCACTATAATCTATGCCAGTTTCCAGGCGTAGCTTGTAATAAATATGATGGGCTGCCTATGCCACCCCCACACCACTTGCTATATTGAAAAGTGTCGAGCAGTGCCCAAACCCCCCAAAAAGTGAAAAATTTTGCAGAACAGTGTACGCCACACTTTGTAAATTTTTGGCAATGATATTGTATATTGTGTGGATTATAACTCATAAGCTTCTTCAATAGATCGGTCCATAAATTATCTCGATAGAATGTTGCTGGTGTTAAATTGGCATTGCTTATAGATTAGGAATGGAAGGTACAGAAAACTATGAGCCAAAGACATTAGCTGACAATGATCACATTTTTTGACACTAAAGCAATGGGGTTGGCTCTTGTGTTGTCTCTTTAAAGTTGCAGGTGGATGACAAGAATAGCACTAGGGCAGGTGGGGCAAATGGCAGTTACTGAAGACCAGTGTAATAGTACAAATAGCATGACATAGGCAACCAACACATACCTTAGTTGTCTCTTAGGCTAGTTTCACACTAGCTCTAAAATCTTCCGGCAGGCTGTTCTGGCATAGGAACAGCCTATTGTAGTTCATCCTATCCAGCATAGCCAGATACTACCTTCCGCAATGGAGCCCTTCGACTATAATGAGACCTGGTGGGGATCTGGCCGGCTTCCGACATCAGTACCAGTATTAGGACAGGCAAAAACTGCTGTAAACACCGTTTTATGTCTGGCTGAACCCCAGCACTAATCCCGGAAACATGCCAGATCCCCACCCAATCCCATTGTACTCAATGGGGCCAGGCGGTGCTTTCACACTTTTCTGCTATGCTAGATACGATGAACTCAGGGAGGCTGTCCTTCTGTTAGAACAGCCTGCCAGAAGATTTTGGGGCTAGTGTGAAACTAGCCTTAAAGTTACACATTGAACATTCTCTAGAAACAATATTCAGTTGTCAAGGACAATTACAGCAATGCAAGGCAGCATACATTCTTTTATAGGATATGGTTCAACAATCCTTACACCAGTTGCTCTTTTAACTTAATGACTTGGTGCTTATTTTGATATCACGGGGCCACTACACTGGTTGTGGTTTGGCTCTGTATTTTGACTTCAGTTTGCAGCCCCATGCACAGTTCTTTCTCTCTGAATTCGGAAGGACACAAATGGTAGCTAGCTTTCCCCACTAAGGTTTGTAGGCACCTCTGTTTCGCTGTCCAGGCTCTCTACTTACCACACTGTTAGACCTGTCTGCTCAAAAACCTCCTTCCCCAGCTATCTCCTGAACTTTGGTTCCATCTCCTACTTCTGAACACTGTAGATACACAGCATCTGGTTGTTATAGAGCTACTGATCATGGGTCCTCATTGAACATTTCAAATAGGGGACCCCTCTGTTGCTGCAGCAGAGCACATACTGATACACAACATAAACACATAGTTATGACTTTTGTGTCTAGTGGCCCAGAGGCACTCTTATATTCTTATTGCTAGCCTGTTTTGTTTTGCCTCAGGCAGCACAAAGGCTATGTGCTTCCCTGCCCCTGGCCACAAAAGACAGAGGAAAGGGGGGCCCAAGCTGAACTCTTGCACCAGGACCCATGAGCCTTTAGCTATGTCCCTAGGTGAGTACTGCTGGAGAAACTAACCTTAATAAGGACTGTTTGTGGCAATAATTTGTCTTACAGAGCACCATAATCCCAAATTGGGCTGTCGCTGCAACTATTAAAGGGGCCACACAACTATTCTACTGCCACTGCCCATAGCAACATGTTTCCAAATTGCTATATTGCCTTCCGCTGACCTAACTAGTGGGAGTTAGTTGGGAGGAACCTCAGCAAGATGGGGGAAAAGTTGCGAAACCCGGATTGGAGAGCCATGATGTGGGGCGATGATCCCGAACTGCACCTCATGGTGAAAGAAATACAGAATAGCCTCCTATATATAAACAACTATCCGCACTTAATTTACAAAAGTAAATAATCTTTATTGTTAAAAAAGCCAATAAATAGACAGCAACTGAATAATAAATCGGTGATAACATGGAATAGCCAAGAGGGAAAAATAGAGAGCCGAAACTCCGTCGTGCGGCCGGAGTCCCACCAGCTAGCAATATAGATAAGGCAATCAAAAATTAAAGCATGGGTGGTTGTGTACCCCTGCAACTAGAATAAAGGACCCACCAGATCAAGTTATGTAACATGCGGACAGTTGTTTATATATAGGAGGCTATTTTGCGTTTTCCTGTCCATACCTGCGATTATCTTTTGTTCTCGCAGATGTTGTTGGTGTTTTTGTGAAAGAAATACACACTGCCGGGGAGAAATCATAGCTCCCAGTGACTTCTGACCAGGCCTGAAGTTCTTCAGTAAAGTTGAAAGACCTAGGAGTCCGACGAGCTTCAGGAGGGTGATATACCTGAGACTGGTCCCTGTTTGTCTGTTTTAATGTTTGGGCCCTGCACAGCCACCCTCCTGCCTTTTACCTACAAAAGGGACTCCCTTCATCTATTTTAATTTGGCATTTATTGCATTTTATTTTCCCATGTTAAGTGGGAACCCTGCCCACTGTAGGAGGCATCTGTTACCATGGCAATGACATTTTATTACCTCATATGGACTAGTTTCCCATTGAACTCTGCGGAGGTCACACTTGTGTTTTCAAGCTCATGTCAGTGTTAACCACCCACGAGTTGGGAGCCTTTCTTATATTTTTGCAGCATGTTTTATGGTTTCTGTAACATTACAAGCCACGATCCCAAGAAATAGAATCAAACGATGACCTGAGCTCATTGTGACCCCACCTGTGATTCTGGGACTCTAGGCAGTTAGAGCTGCAACTTGGGGGTCTCCTATTGTTTTATGTTTTTGCGAAGTTCAAGCACTTTTTGCCCATTGTGTTGACTGATTTGGTCAGAGAGATAATGTGTTCCATTCAGGCACTTTAACCCTTTCAGTACCGAGCCACTTTTCACCTTAAATCCCAGGCTGATTTTTGCAAATCTGACATGTGTCACTTTATGTGGTAATAACTTTAGAACGCTTTTACTTATCCAGGCCATTCTGAGATTGTTTTCTCTTCAGATATTGTGCTTCATGACAGTAGTAAATTTGTGGCAAAATATTTAAATTTCTATTTCTCTACTTTCAAAATGCATAGTAATACCTCCAAAAATAGTTATTATTTTACATTCCCCATATGTCTACTTTATGTTGGCATCATTTTATAAATGTCATTTTACTTTTTTTGGACGTGAGAAAGCTTAGGAGTTTAGAAGCCATTTTTCAAATTTTCAACAAAATTTCCAAAACCATTTTTTTTAAGCACCAATTCAGATATAAAGTGATTTTGAGGGGCTTACGTAATGGAAACCACCCATAAATGACCCCATTTTAGAAACTACACCCCTCAAATTATTAAAAACTGATGTTGCAAACTTCGTTAACCCTTGAGGTGTTCCTCAAGAATTAAAGGGAAATGGAGGTGAAATTTCAAAATTTCAGATTTTACATTTTCTTCCATTTTTGCTGTAGCATAGCAAGGGTTAAAAGGAAAGTAAACCACATGTTATTACGTGATTATGCAGTTTACAAACCCCCCAAAAAATGTGCTCAAAAACGGATGCATGAGCGCATGGCAGGGTTCAAAACGGGAGGAGCGCCATCGGGCTTTTGGAGGATAGGTTTTGCAGGATTGGGTTTTGGGAGCTATGGCGCATATGAAGACACCCTCAGATACCCCTACAGTGGAAACCCCCAAAAAGTGACCCCATTCCGGAAACTACACCCCTCAAGGAATATTTCAAGGTGTGTAGTGAGCACTTTGACCCATCAGGCGTTTCACAGAATTTGGAAACACTTGGCTGTGAAAATGAAAAAAAAACTATTTTTTCCAGAAAAAGTTGCTTTACGCACACATGTTTCGCTTTCACAAGGGGTAACAGGACAAAATGCACACCACATTTTGTTCCCCATTTTCTCCCCATTCAGGAAACACCCCATATGTGCTCGTAGCCTGTTGTATGGGCGCACAGCAGGCCTCTAGAGGCAAACTGCAAAATATGGATTTTGTGGGCCAGAATTAACAGACATTAGTGAACCCATTTTGGAAAGAGCACCCCCGTACGAACATTTTAAGTTGTAGAAAGGGTACTTTTCAGCAAACTGGTGTCTCACAGTATTCAGAGACACTTGTAAAAGCATTTCAAAGCACACATTTGTGAAAATGAAAAATTACTAGCAGACCAATTTTTCACAGTCACAAGGGGTTAAAGGAGAAAATGCACCCCAGTACATATTCCTCATTTTCTTCCCATTATAGCAACACCCCATATGTGCTTGTAGCTTGCTGTATGGGCGCACAGCAGGCCTCCAGAGGCCAGAATTAACAGACATGGTTTTTTAATTGCCATGTCGCATTTAAAAATTTCCTGAGGTCCCCAGAAAGTAAAAAGCCCCAGGAAGTGACCCAATTTTTTAAAAAGCATCCCCGTACGAACATTTTAAGTGGCAGAAAAAGTTGCTTTACGCACACATGTTTCGCTTTCACAAGGGGTAACAGGAGAAAATGCACACCACATTTTGTTCCCCATTTTCTCCCCATTCAGGAAGCACCCCATATGTGCTCATAGCCTGCTGTATGGGCGCACAGCAGGCCTCTAGAGGCAAACTGCAAAATATGGATTTTGTGGGCCAGAATTAACAGACATGTCGCATTTAAATAATTCCTGAGGTCCCCAGAAATTAAACACCCCAAGAAGTGAACCCATTTTGGAAAGAGCACCCCCGTACGAACATTTTAAGTGGTAGAAAGGGTACTTTTTAGTAAACAGGTGTCTCTCAACAGGCAGAAACGCTTGTAAAAGCATTTCTAAGCACACATTTGTGAAAATGAAAAATTACTAGCAGACCACAATTTTTCACAGTCACAAGGGGTTAAAGGAGAAAATGCACCCCAGTACGTGTTCCCCATTTTCTCCCCATTATAACAACTCCCCATATGTGCTTGTAGCTCGCAGTTTTGGCGCACAGCAGGTAAGCTTCAAAATGTGCATTTTGCAGGCATGAATGGACAGAAATGGATTTTACGTTCCATTTGTCATTTAAAAAATTCCTGAGGTCCCCAGCAACTAAAATCCCCAAGAAGTGACCCCATTTTGGAAAGAGCACCCCCGTACGAACATTTTAAGTGGTGGAAAGGGTACTTTTGACCTAACAGCTGTCTCACAGAAATGAATATGTAGTGGTTGGTGAAAAGTGGATATGTAAGCTATTCGGAATATACAGGGTGGGCCATTTATATGGATACACCTAAATAAAATGGGAATGGTTGGTGGTATTAACTTCCTGTTTGTGGCACATTAGTATATGGGAGGGGGGAAACTTTTCAAGATGGGTGGTGACCATGGCGGCCATTTTGAACCCAACTTTAGTTTTTTCAATGGGAAGAGGGTCATGTGACATATCAAACTTATTGAGAATTTCACAAGAAAAACAATGGTGTGCTTGGTTTTAACGTAACTTCATTCTTTCATGACTTATTTGCAAGTTTCTGACCACTTATAAAATGTGTTCAAAGTGCTGCCCATTGTGTTGGATTGTCAATGCAACCCTCTTCTCCCACTCTTCACAGACTGATAGCAACACCGCAGAAGAAATGCTAGCACAGGCTTCCAGTATCCATAGTTTCAGGTGCTGCACATCTCGTATCTTCACAGCATAGACAATTGCCTTCAGATGACCCCAAAGATAAAAGTCTAAGGGGGTCAGATCGGAAGACCTTGGGGGCCATTCAACTGGCCCACGATGACCAATCCACTTTCCAGGAAACTGTTCATCTAGGAATGCTCGGACCTGACACCCAAAATGCGGTGGTGCACCATCTTGCTGGAAAAACTCAGGGAACGTACCAGCTTCAGTGCATAAAGAGGGAAACATCATCATGTAGCAGTTGAATGGCCCCCAAGGTCTCCCGATCTGACCCCCTTAGACTTTTATCTTTGGGGTCATCTGAAGGCAATTGTCTATGCTGTGAAGATACGAGATGTGCAGCACCTGAAACTACGGATACTGGAAGCCTGTGCTAGCATTTCTTCTGCGGTGTTGCTATCAGTGTGTGAAGAGTGGGAGAAGAGGGTTGCATTGACAATCCAACACAATGGGCAGCACTTTGAACACATTGTATAAGTGGTCAGAAACCTGTAAATAACTCATGAAAGAATAAAGTTACGTTAAAACCAAGCACACCATTGTTTTTCTTGTGAAATTCTCAATAAGTTTGATGTGTCACATGAGCCTCTTCCCATTGAAAAAACTAAAGTTGGATCCAAAATGGCTGACTTCAAAATGCCCGCCATGGTCACCACCCATCTTGAAAAGTTTCCCCCCTCCCATATACTAATGTGCCACAAACAGGAAGTTAATATTCTGTATATTCGGTATAAAGTGATAAAATTACAGGATACATCAAGGATGAAACTAATCCATGGATGAGTGGTAGATTCTGAAACAATCCTTGATGCACAGGCCAGGTTTTTCAGGGCAGGTTTCGCAGTGGTAAATAGTGTCCTTCCTAATCCCACTTTTGAACACACCCTGCATTGTTTTTGGGTCCTTCCCTTCCTCGCTGTATGAAGGACACCAGGGAAATCTTGCCCTGGTACAACCTGGGCACCGTAACTTGCAGAAGTACTGGGGGCCTCTTCTGCTTGGTTTTGAAGAATTACGGCCTTTATCACCACCACTTGAAATTGTAGGAATGTTATTGTCTGGCTTGTAGATCTAAATAGCACAAATGCATTGTACAGCGCCATCTGTACGAGGTGCACGGCCAGCTTTTTGTACCACACTTTTGTTTTTCGTGTGGCACTGTAGGGCTTCAGAACTTGATCTGAAAGATCAAACCCTCCCATGTGCTTGTTGTAATCCAGAATGCAGTCTGGTTTTGGGACAGTGGTAGTGGTACCACGTACAAGGGCAGGGAGCTGGTGTTGGGGTGAATACTGGTCAGTACAAGGACATCCCTCTTGTGCTTGGACTTAACCACCATCATGTTCTCATTGAGGAGAGCACGGCTGTCTCCTTTTCATTAGTGGTTGCCCTACCAGGGATTTAGGGAGGCCTCTCTGATTTTTGTGTACTGTGCCACATGCCACAGTATGTCTGGAAGTTAGGGACTACCAGTGGTAGACTTGTGTTGTAATTATCTATGTAGAGATGGTAACCCTTATCTAGCAGTGGGTGCAGCAAGCCCCACACAATCTTCCCACTAACTCCTAGGCCGGGGGGGGGGGGAATTTGGGGGGTTCAATTTGGGTGTCCCTCCCTTCATAAACCCGGAACTTGTGAGTGTACCCGGAGGTGCTCTCACAGAGTTTATACATTTTTATGCCATACCTTACCCACTTGCTGGTCAGGTACTGGCGGAATCTTACCCTCCCTTTGAAAAGTAATAGGGTTTCGTCTATGCAAACATTTTGTTCAGGGGTGTACACTTCTGAAAACTTTGTATTGACGTGGTCAAGGACGGGTCTAATTTTAAACAGACGGTCATATGCGGGGTCATTCTGGGGTGGGCATTGTGCATTATTTTTGTAATGCAAAAGTTTAAGTATACTGTAGTTTGGAATCGATTCCGGGCCATGGTTTTACTGAAAATTGGGGTGTGGTACAAGACATCCGCACCCCAATACTGATTAATCTTTGGTTTTTTAACAAGGCCCATATGCAGTCCCCAAAAGGTCATCATCTCAACTGCCTTTACTGGGGTCCAACCTTGGGGTCTAGTATATGGTGTTGTGGGGTTCTGGGAAATAAATTGCTGGGCGTATAAATTTATTTGGGTTACCATCAAATTTATAAAATCTTCAGAGAAAAAGAATTTTAAAAAATCAATTTCTGTGAACCCTGCACAGTCTATCTGAATTCCAGAACTGGCCTCAAAATGGAATTTGGGGCTGATAATTCTCAGGGGGTGGGGTCCATAAGGGTTCACTCTGGGGGGCTGCCTCAGCTGTCATTCTGGGGCACCTCCTAGAGGGTCCCTCAACAGCAGATGATGAGGGGGGTAGAGGAAAGTGTCATTCTCTTCTCCTTCAGTGGCCGATTCGGTATCAGAGGCAAGATACGCGTACGCCTCACTCGTTGGGATGATTGGGCCATTTATATTTTATTGGGGTGTGATGGGTGAAACGTGTAAAACTTTATTTAGGGTGAGGGGTGTGTATGTAGTGCTTTCACACATGAAGGTTTTTTTTTATAGTTTTGAAATAGAATTAAAAAAAAAAAAAAGGGGGGGGGAGGGAAGGTCTTGTTTGTGAAAAAAAGTATTTACTGCAGAAAAAAGTATTTACTGCACACAAAAAAAGTGCAGTGCAAAATGAGCAGACGCGATGAGTAATGGACACTACTAAGCGGTGCTCAGTGGTTGCAAAATGCACGTACGCAGATGATGCGTTCGTGCAAATTCCTAAACTGACACTAACTGAAATCTAACTACCACTACCTGCGGTTCTTTTTTCACACAAGATATGTAAAAAAATAAAAAAATAAAATGTTCAGATGCTGCTAATACAGCAAGCACACAAGTCATGTGTGCGTGCAGAAACTGTAGTGTAAAAATTCACTACAATCCTCTGCAAACTGCACATGCAAACGCTATGTAAGGGATCGTACATGCTCAGGGGGTCACATCACACCATTTCTTCATAAATACGAGGTTTTCCAGGTCCAACTCTATTTTATTGGTACCAGCACTCAACACAAAACAAATCATAAATCAAAATACCTGCCCGGATAGGCTCTGGCTAAACATAGGTTTCCCTATCTCACCTTTAATAAGATGCTGTTCACAAGCAGCTTTTTGCTGCCGCTTCCTGGCCATGACCTCCACACAAATTCAGAGTCTCGCGAGAGATCCGGCTATACGTAGCCTGTGGTCCCCTTCAGCCCACCTGACTGAGACCACACCAAGCCTCACTGGCTTCACCCTCTCTCAGGGTCAGTGCCTCTCCCCAGACTGACACACTGGAGGATTACTTATCCCTCCCAGATTACACCAGCTGGCCTCATCTGGGATCTCCTCAGGCCAGAGAAAAGACATGCCCTGGAATTGGGTGGGTTGGAAAGGTCCCACTGCCGACCTACCTTCCCAACCCAAATAAAATCCAGCCCAGCTATTACTATCAAAATAGCTCCAGCAACTAAGTGTGCTGAAGCCAGTACCGTCTACCTGGATTTTATTCATTTCACCCAGTTGAGGAACCTGAGTGAAATACACACCCCTTCCAGCTTTCCAGTACACATCACCACAGCAGATACAGTGCATTCGTGCAAAATCTGACACTAACTAAAATTTATCTAACTACCACTAACTACGGTTCTTTTTTTACACAAAATATGTAAAAAAAAACCCCAAAAATGTGCAGATGCTGGTGATACAGCAGGCACGCACACAGATCGTGTGTGCGTGCAGAAACTGTAGTGTAAAAATTCACTTCAGTCCTCTGCAAACTGCACGTACGCAGATACAGTGCATTCGTGCAAAATCCTAAACTGACACTAACTGAAATTTATCTATCTAACTACCACTAACTACGGTTCTTTTTTTACACAAAATATGTAAAAAAAAAAACCAAAAATGTGCAGATGCTGGTGATACAGCACGCACGCACACAGATCGTGTGTGCGTGCAGAAACTGTAGTGTAAAAATTCACTTCAGTCCTCTGCAAACTGCACGTACGCAGATACAGTGCGTTCGTGCAAAATCATAAACTGACACTAACTGAAATCTAACTACCACTACCTACGGTTCTTTTTTCACACAAGATATGTAAAAAAAAACAAAAAAAAAAATGTGCAGGTGCTGCTAATACAGCACGCATGCACACAGGTCGTGTGTGCGTGCAGAAACTGTAGTGTAAAAATTCACTACAGTCCTCTGCAAACTGCACATACGCAGATACAGTGCGTTCGTGCAAAATCCTAAACTTTTGCACGCCCCACTTTTTGGAAACCGTCCAATTGCAGCAATCGTGGCCGGCGGGGGGGGGGGGGGGGGGGGCGGAAAAACCTCCCTGTGCCTTTAGGAAAGATGGCTGCCTGCCGTGCAGAGCAGCCATCGTACCCCGGTCACCGTGCGTTTTCGCTCAGGGACCGGGAGTACACAGCGACGTACCTGTACTGCGCTGGGATTTCTGTCCCAGCTTTCTGCGCTGTACATGTACGGCGCTGGTATCCTAAGGGTTAAACTGGACTTTGCACAAATGCCAATACTTAGCTAGCTAGATAGCTTTCTCCTTTACATTTTTGACAGAAGGCCTGCCTCTGAGGACTCAAGTACTAAAAGGGTCATTTTGCCATGTGATTGTTCAGTGAGATAAAAAGCGCCTAAAAAGTGTTTTGCATATGCCCTTAACCATTTCTCTTCACAGGTTTGCAAGTAAATGTACTGTAGTTACACAAAAGGGACCACCACTTAAGAGTCACAAGCAGTACCAGTGCCTTAGCACTTGTCAGAGTTCCCAGCTGTTTAAGAACACATGAGAAAATGGTGGACAATGGTGAACCTGCGTTTGAGCAATTTCAGGCCTTGTTGCACAAGAGGGGAATAATGAAGCCACCCTTCTACTTGTGGACTACTTTGATGAGTGGGAGGATTACAGAGTAAAGACACCCTCACGCTTTCAGTGTTGCTAGGGCTCAGCAAACACAAAAAGGAGTTGGCAAGGCTAGGTTTATGCACCCATTATTTTACCCTCTGACAATTGGAGATGTATGGGTAGTCATAGAGAAAAAGAGAAAATTCATTTAGCCAGACCGTAGCTAGGTACCTCGTACGAGTCTAGGAAAGATAGTGAAAAGCTGGAACAACTGAGAGTAGCAAAGCAAAGAGAAGGAACATTTGCACTATACCTAAAAAGGGGACCCATGCACATTCCTCCAAGCACAAGCCAAGGGCGGCTTGAGGTTTAAGTAAGGGGGTATATAGTGGCTACCACTACTACATTCCTATTGCTAGCCTCCACCAGCAAAGTGTCGTTTTGTTATATGCAAAAACTGTTCTGTGCCTGGTTCTCCAGCAGGTGGCAGTGTATTTGGCACAGAGTACCTTTAGAAAGAATGGAACCTACTGTTCCATTCTCCCCCTTTTGGGCAGAAGTGGGATAGTCCTGCTTCCCACAGGGAGGGGTTGCAGGAAGCCATGGTTAGTTGAGAGTTGGAAGGAGACCAGAAAAAATGGCACAGTGAGGGGGCTTTCTCCACTCCTGCACACAGAGTCTTCCAGGAGAAGCAGCTTGCAAAGCACCCTGACTCCTTGCAGTTCATAGACTGAGTATTGCAAGGAGAACAACAGCCAAAAGGCACCCCACTCAATGGTGCAAGAACCTCTACAAAGTCCAGTAAGCAGACTGAAGCTACAGAATAGCACAGAAGAGAGAGAGAGAAAAGCAAAGTATTCAAGTTTACCTGCCAGTTTACCCTTAGCCTGCTGAAGCCAAAAGAAAGATAAAATATTGTTTGGATGACACACATTTATCGCAAGTTAATACAAGTAAAAACCATTAAACTTCACCAAGTCTGGACTCTACTTACTCCATCAACTACTACTACTATGTAGCCTAACCCAGGGGAGCGACAGTTTCCAGGTAGGAGCACTGTGACACAAAACTTTCAGCCCAAACCACCACTCGGCATTCTAAACACTGGGACTCGATTGCTCCTGGGGGCAGCCCATCATATGTTCATAACACACATACAAATATATACACTCGTGTACAAAAGTACATAAATGATACATAGATAACGCATGCACATATTTTAACATAGATAAGCAAGAATGCACACATAAAACATAAAAATATGTGCAAATACTCACACAGATGTATTAAAGGGCTTCAAGTATCAGGTCCATAACCCAGCAGGTCATTACATATCCCACACACACATACACACTACATTAAGTGCCTATTGTATAATGCAGTACATTACATCCCTCCTGTCTCGCCAGCATCTGTTCCATAACACCTTGCCCCCTGGCCACCCCCACATCAGTTTTGTAATACATGTCATGTCACGTCACATTTTACTTGTTGCTGTTGGCCAGGATGATGTTTTAGCTTCTTTTGCCACATGTTAATTCACTGCTTGGCTTTACCCCTTCCCTATGCCAATGTCAGGTCCTCAGTTCCATGGACTTTGCAACTATAAACCAACATCTGTTTGGTTGTGCTGATCACAATAGTAGCCTTTTGTCACTGAGTTTCATAGTACAGCAGATGCGTGACTGACAGGTTGCTTCAACAATGACCACTTTTCATTCACAAACAAGAAGTGATGACTGGAAACCAGGGAGAGATATATCAGCTCTGAAGACTCAGCCAGAGGTACTTTGTGTGCTGGTTGGGGACAGGTCTGAGTATGTCTACCAGTAAAACTTGGCTAGTTAAAAACACTGTTCAGTCATGCTGGCGCCCCACCTGCACTTAAACCTCACTGCGCATGGGGCTAGACCTCTGACTATTTTCCCATGTACACCACACTTGGTAAAGCTATATATGTCATAAACAACTTAGCATTTAAATTATATTTCAATAAATGGATTGGAATGGAATACATACATATTTATTATCACTGGGAGTGAATGTTGTGGCAGTACTGTTGCTGGGATTTGGAAGGTCCTGGCATATGCATTGTTTTATTTTGAACCTGAAATATAATAACCGTATAATGACATTGATTATCAAGAACTGTTAATCCATAGTATACAGTATGTGTTGTTTTAGTGCATTTGATAATATACCATAGATGAAAAATAAATACCGGTCTAAAATACTAAGGAGTACTTTAGAGAATAGAAAGTTACTATCATTGTTTCATAGTTTTACAATATGATGTACATATTATAAATAGGATAGTGAATCTTGCAACATTATTTTGATGTTAAAGATCAATGGCAACCTGATGTAAAAATAATGTGGGAATGCAGAAGACATTTCATTTTGTCCTAATTTTGACACACCTTGCCTGACTTCCAGGTTCTAGATGACAATGATCATTGGTGGGTATAGTCTGGGTATACTCTATTTCCATAAGGTCTCATGCATATGACCGTAGTATTGATCCTGGCCGCATTGTTTGCAGATCATATGTGGACCCATTCATTTCTATGGGTCCTCAAAAAAATGCAGACAACACACAGATCCACGTGCTGTCCACATCCATGTGGTTGCTCTGAAAATTATAGAACATGTCCTATTCTTTTCCATTTTGCGGACAAGAATAGGCATTTCTATTGATAGGATTGAGAAAATTGCGCATAACCGGTATGAGTATTTTGCGGATCAGTGGTTTGCGGATAGTATAATTGATACAGTCGTGTTCATGACATTTTTGTGGTTGCACATGTTCAGCCCCCTTTTTATTTAGGTCTGACACTGTGACCACCCCAGTTTTTCATATCCCCACTGATCTATTATAACATTTTATAAAACATCATTTAGGACAACCCCTTTAACACAATAATAATCTGAGCTACATTACAGGGGTTTTCCCGGGAGTTAAATATTGATGAGATATCCTCAGGGCAGGTTATCAATATCTGATCACTGAAGATCTCATACTCGGCACCCCCACCGACCAGTTATTTGAAGGGGCTGGCCCAAGGCTGCCCACAGCTACCTTAGTATAGTGAGAACAGCTCCATACATTATATAGTGGCTGTGCTTGTATTGCAGCTCAGTCCCATTTACTTGAATGGGACTGACCCACACAAAGACAATGTGACTGATGCACATGACATCTCAGGCCAAGGAAGAATGCCCAGCAATAAGATATTAATGACCGATCTTAAGTATAGGTCATCAACATTTCACTCTCAGAAAACCCCTTTAGCTAGATTTTTTTTTATAGGTGCTCGGATGATCAGTCTTGTAGAGTGCTAGCCAAAATGGTCATGGATCGAAGAAGCCACCAAATAATATTGTAGCTTTGTGAAGAAATGTGGCTAAGGAACAATAGTTCAATGTGATTTAAAGAAAGACTCACAGTAAACATGAATATTACCACTCTAGTGGTCCTACTTAGTGACCAAAAGATATTACTGCATGCACGGTCACACAGGTAAACCACTGAGTAGGACCACCTAATTAATTAAAAACAGACATTTAACTAGTAAATTGCAAGTTATATGGAATCAATTCCCACAAAACTAGAGTATTCTAAATACAGATAGGGTAGCATGATCATTGTGATAATTCCCTGAATTGTAAAGCGCTGCGGAATATGCTAGCGCTATATAAATATTATTATTATTCTCCTTTATAAAGCAGTACATCAGGAGATTTGGCATTCATTTTTTATTTCTTCTCTTATTGTACAGAAAGATCTTACCATGAAAACACAACCAGCAGTAAGGCAGCAAGAATTCCTACCGTTTTTTCAAGAAGCTTCTTATTAGTATTCTCAACTACAAGAAAATAAATGTACAGTTTATATGTGATAGTTAATGTCAATATTTTTATACATACAATTTCTTAAAAAGAAACTTAAATCTGCCCATTATATATTTGTTCATAGATGGGAGGTTGACCCCCAAACCAACCAGCATACTCATGTGCTGGTCATTAATGGGAAACATAATAAATTATTTTCTCTCTATTGTGTAATGTGTACATTCTGAACTTCTATACTTAACATTGGTAGTGATAGTTTTTTTGGACTTTTTGTAGGGCTTATGTCTCACTTAATTGGTGCAAAGCTGCACTACCAAACAGAATTGCTTCAAGCACAAGTACAGTGTGTAAAATCCAGTTTAAGCAATGGAAAGGCTGCAGTGCTCAAACAGCTGATCATTGTGAGCAGTGGGGAGTTACACCCCCCACTGCCTTTATATTGATGGCCTATCCTATGAATAAGCCATTAATTTTGTATACTTGGATAACCCCTTTAAATTACATTGTCACCATATGTGTCCAAATTTATGCATTTTTTTTGCCAACAAATTGCAACAATTATGTATAGTGCATATAAAAATGTAAGGAAATTGTTGGATGTGCGGCCCATGTCTTTTTTCTTTATACAGTGGGGAAAAAGTATTTAGTCAGCCACCAATTGTGCAAGTTCTCCCACTTAAAAAGATGAGAGAGGCCTGTAATTGACATCATAGGTAGACCTCAACTATGAGAGACAAAATAAGAAAACAAATCCAGAAAATCACATTGTCTGATTTTTAAAGAATTTATTTGCAAATTATGGTGGAAATAAGTATTTGGTCACCTACAAACAAGCAAGATTTCTGGCTCTCACAGACCTGTAACCTCATCTTTAAGAGGCTCCTCTGTCCTCCACTCATTACCTGTAGTAATGGCACCTATTTTAACTTGTTATCAGTATAAAAAACACCTGTCCACAACCTCATTCACACTCCAAACACCACTATGGTGAAGACCAAAGAGCTGTCGAAAGACACCAGAAACAAAATTGTAGACCTGCACCAGGCAGGAAAGACTGAATCTGCAATAGGTAAGCAGCTTGGTGTGAAGAAATTAACTGTTTGAGCAATAATTAGAAAATGGAAGACATACAAGACCACTGATAATCTCCCTTGATCAGGGGCTCCACTCAAGATCTCACGCCGCGGAGTCAAAATGATCACAAGTGAACTGTGAGCAAAAATCAAAGAACCACACGGGGGGATCTAGTGAATGACCTACAGGGGATCTAGTGAAAGCTGGGACCAACGTAACAAAGGCTACCGTCAGTAACACACTACGCCGCCAGGAACTCAGATCCTGCAGTGCCAGACCTGTCCCCCTGCTTAAGCCAGTACATATCCGGGCCCGTCTAAAGTTTGCTAGAGAGCATTTGGATGTTCCAGAATAGTATTGGGAGAATGTCATATGGTCAGATAAAACCAAAGTAGAACTATTTGGTAAAAACGCAACTCGTCGTGTTTGGAGGAGAGAGAATGCTGAGTTGCATCCAAACAACACCATACCTACTGTGAAACATGGGGGTGGCAACATCATGCTTTGGGGCTGTTTCTCTGCAAAGGGACCAGGACGACTGATCAGTGTACATGAAAGAATGAATGGGGAGTGCAAACCTACTTCCATCAGTAAGGGCATTGAAGATGAAACGTGGCTGGGTCTTTCAGCATGACAATGATCCCAAGCACACCGCCAGGGCAACGAAGGAGTGGCTTCGTAAGAAGCATTTCAAGGTCCTAGAGTGGCCTAGCCAGTCTCCAGATCTCAACCCCATAGAAAACCTTTGGAGGGAGTTGAAAGTCCGTGTTGCCCAGCGACAGCCCCAAAACATCACTGCTCTAGAGGAGATCTGCATGGAGGAATGGGCCAACATACCAGCAACAGTGTGTGCCAACCTTGTGAAGACTTACAGAAAACGTTTGACCTCTGTCATTGCCAACAAAGGATATATAACAAAGTATTGAGATGAACTTTTGATATTGACCAAATACTTATTTTCCACCATAATTTGCAAATAAATTCTTTAAAAATCAGACAATGTGATTTTCTGGATTTGTTTTCTCATTTTGTCTCATAGTTGAGGTCTACCTATGATGTCAATTACAGGCCTCTCTCATCTTTTTAAGTGGGAGCACTTGCACAATTGGTGGCTGACTAAATACTTTTTTCCCCACTGTATATACTGTATATAGAAATATATTCTATCTTACAATAGAAATCAGAAAATTGTAGTGTTTGTTACCTATCCAAGGGCTGGATACAGACTTAAAACTGCTCCCAGTTTGCTCTCCAAAGACAGTAATTCCCTTAACCTCAAAGGTGTAATTGAACCCATGAGGTAATCCTTCCACAAGGTATTGAGTCACTGATGAGTTTTCATAAGTCTCTGAAATATTTATGTAGAACATTTCAAGGCAAAACAGAAAAACAATACGAAAAGGTAAACATCATCCATTTTATATTTGTAGCATGTGTTACTTAATGCCAACTGCATAATGCAAATTTCTCCTAAAATTTTACTACATACAGTTTTATTTTTAGTTCTGAACTGCTTAAATGCTTAGAATTTCTTTTATTGATCATGTTTGGGGACATCACTGACATGCTGTGCTACAGGGTCGAACTGGCCATAGGGACCCTATAGGGAATTTCCTGGTGGGTCGATGCCCAGGGGGCCACCGAAGCCCCCCTCATGGCCAGGTTCATATCAGTCTGATGATCACAGCATTAATTAATGCTAGGGGCATCAAGTACTGGCTGGCAATCACAAGTGTCCAAGTGTCCTCTTGGATTCAACTGTATCGCCATCCTCAGGACAGAGATACAGATATTAACTTTATGTACATGATAAATGCCACTTGCTGAAGTGATCTGATTGTTAATAGTAGTATAAAGACATGCGAATCTGCGAGACGTTTCGGTCTGGTATGACCTTCATCAGTCTGTCGCAGGTGAGTAACTGTACGTAGCGTGGTACAACCACACTACGCCAAGCTCTGCGTTACATCCACACATGGTTGTACCACGCTACGTACATTTACTCACGTGCGACAACTCTCAGACTCGCATGTCTTTATACTACTATTAACAAGTGGATAAGAGCTGTATCACGAATTCATTATGAATGTATTCAAATAAATCCTAAGAGCAAGATTTTTTAAGAGTGGGTCATTTTCTCTATGTATTTTGGGCACTAAGACCCGTATATCACTGCACCTCGCCTACACAAGGAGTGCATATTCTTTCTTTACTTCTACTTGCTGAAGTGACACAACTAGAGATGAGCGAGCACTAAAATCCTCGGGTGCTCGTTATTCGAGTCAAATTTTTCCAGATGCTCGGGTGCTCGTTTCGAATAACGGACCCCATTGAAGTCAATGGGAGACTCGAGCATTTTTTGCAGGGGACCAAAGCTCTGCACAGGGAAGGTTGCGTGAAAACCTGGAAACCTCAGAAAATTATGGAAACACCACGGAAATGGACAGGAAACAGCAGGGGCAGCATGCATGGATGCCTCTGAGGCTGCCTAATCGTACCATTACGCCAAATTCTGGCCAACAGCCTGGTGGTGACCCTCAAGACAATTGTGCTGACCCAGACCAAGATGGGCAAGGCACATGCCCATCACATGTTAGTAAAGCACCCAACTAGGTGCAACAAAGGTCCATCACCCCCTGCGGGTGACACCACTGCCCATGCTGGCACTGCTGTCCTATCCCCCGCCCCAGGATGCAGGCATAAGCGTCTCCCTCCCCGCACCCACTCAGTAGTCCACAGCGTACACAAAGTTCTCCCAGCACAGTGCCCAGCTCTCCTCATCCCAGACGGGCAAACATGCACACACCACCCACCCACCCTGTCCACGGCAGACACAAAGACCTCCAAGCACAGTGCCCAGCTTTCCTAATTCCAGACGGGTTAGGACGCACACTGCACCCACCTATTAGTCTCCACACGTGTGTGGGTGCATAGCCTTTTAGTGCCCCTCAAGACAATGTTTGTGTGAAGTTGTGGGGGAGAGGCCGCCGGTGACCCTCAAGACAATTTTGGCCGACAGTGTAGTGATGTCACAGTACAGGGATAACAAACACAGTGATGTCACCGTACAGGGATAATAAACACAGTGATGTCACTGTACAGGGATAACAAACACAGAGATGTCACTGTACAGGGATAATAAACACAGTAGATGTCACTGTACAGGGATAATCAAACACAGAGATGTCACTGTACAGGGATAATAAACACAGCGATGTCACTGTACAGGGATATAAGCACCAGCGATGTCACAGTACAGGCGGATAATAAACCACAGTGATGTCACCGTACAGGGATATATAACCACGTGATGTCACTGTACAGGGATATACAAAACACAGCGATGTGTCCACTGTACAGGGTAATAACACAGCTGATGTCACAGTACAGAGATAATAAACACAGTTGATGTCAACCGACAGGGATAATACACACAGTGATGTCACAGACAGGTGATAATAAACACAGAGATGTCAAAGTCCAGGGATAATACACAGCAGTGATGTCACCGGTACAGGGATAATAAACACAGTGATGTCACAGTACAGGGATAATACACACAGTGATGTCACA